>NQFO01001258.1:0-29533 GCA_003991265.1 Pseudoperonospora humuli
GGTGGCACAACGAGCAGACCTTGCTCGTCACGAACTCAATCATGATCACCACCGTCGCACGCTTCTGCAACGCCACTATCAGCCTTTTTACCCAATTGGGCGCGTATCCTTTGATGCCATAGCGCTTACTCCAGTTCCCGTACGCCACGCACGTCTTCATGCTCACCATTGGAACAATGCGCTTCGCGATCGCATCGACCGCCGCACGAGCCATACACTTCCGAAAGAACATCCACTTGAGAAACGGCCGCTCCGCGCTGAAGTTCAGCAGGAACCTGGCGTTGCTCCAGAAGGACTACAATCGCTCCAGGTACTTCGTGTAGCTCGCGGTCTTGACGACGGCATCTTTGCAAGGGCCTTCTCGTACTCAGGGTGCCATTTCTTCAGGCTCTCATTTCAAGCAGTAAATCACTTGAAGCTAGCCATGCGATGATACTCCTTCGACGTCATGTGCAAGATATCGCGCTCGTCACGACGCTTAGGCAGCAAGAATCGGCGTATCCAATCCGAGCGATCCTTCTTTCATCATCTTATTCTTTCACCTCCTTTCGCGACACCTTCCTTGCTGTGAACGACGACACTTTCTCGCAGCAGCACACAGCGCCCGCATCTTAGGATCTAGTCTGATGACAACGTCTAGCACGTATACAGGAGGAGCCACAGGACGATCGGAAGACTTTTGTCGGACGTCTTCTCGCTCTAGTGTAGCCTTTGGCCTTTTTGAAAGCATCCTCCTTGATTGCGTCAGAAGATCTGCTTGTACTCATTCTGCGAGCTCCGTCTGCGTCGTTATTTGTCTTGAGTCGTAAATGTTGTCGCGCTTGATATGCGTCAGGCGGTGTCTCTTTTGCCCCTTTATGTAAAGCTGGCAATACAAATAGTATTATCTCGTACAATCTTTATAAAGCCAGTACAGTCTTTTCTATTTCTATTCTGAGAAGTGCAATGCTGACCTATTTGATATCGAATTTTGGACTATTTGATATTGATTTTGTACACAGCATCACGCTATGAAAATATAGGAATATATCGATTGCCAGCTCATCTGGCTACTACTATCTGCGGACTCGTCCACCAATCACAGCCCGATGAGAGCTTCTTCAAGAAAATTCGCTACCGCCGGTACTGTTCGACGTGAGTTTTGTATGTTTACTTTTTTGCGTAACTACCCAACGTGAGATCCGGTTTTGACATATTCGGTCATTTCGCAATCCCATGTTGTCGTAATTTGAGCTAGTTGTTGATTATCTAAGACTTGGCGGCTATCGAGAAGACTTTGTTTATGAATACTAGCCATGTGCTCTCGTCGATACTTGACTTTGGTATGGTCCTTACAGTTTTTATCGCTTGATATCCGCATTCGCTCATATGAGTACAAGTAAGTAACATGAGTAGCAGCTATTGCATTTTAGTACTGGGCTGTTACGATCATCATTGGCACAAGCAAGACCTAGCTTAACCTTCGCTAATTGCAGCATATACTGACGAATACGAAGATGCATAGAAAAGTTTAGAGAGTGAGCTTTGTTAACTGATATGCCAATGATCTTGCAGAAAAGGATGAAAGACATGTATTACGCACACGCACATGCACTACTACTCCGCATAGCATCATGCAAGACAAACTATACTACCATCTTTTTTGAACATAAGAAGAGAACATCATGCCGTCAGTCTTCGTGACAATCGACTCAATTGTGGCGGGGGTCGACGGAATGGAAACATGGGTTGTCTATGCGTGGTTGGACGGAGCGGCAAACGGGTTCATCTGCACGGGGCTCCACTGAATGCCAAATGGGATCTTGAATTTGGGGGCCGACGGATTGGTAACCGGGGACACAGGTGCAGGGGCCGACGGATTGGTAACTGGGGACACAGGTGCAGGGGCCGATGGATTGGTGACCGGGGACAGAGGTGCAGAGGCCGACGGATTGGTAACCGGGGACATAGGTGCAGAGGCCGACGGATTGGTAGCCGGGGGCATAGGTGCAGTCTGCGACTCGGTCGTACTGTCACTGTCGCACGCATCAGTTGTGCTTGCGCCGAAATTCTGTGTCCAATAATGTTTGTAATCACTGCCGGTGTTGTAGGCGTACGCCGTGCCGAACATGGTGTAGTCACCGTTCAGAATGTTGGTACGGTGGCCTTCCGATTCCATCCAGGAATTCATGACCGTGCTGACATCCTCTTGACCGGCAGCGACGTTCTCAGCAACAGTTTCCCAATCGTATCCGGATTGTGTGACACGTTGCGAGAGAGTGGAGCCATCCGAGCCAACATGGTCCATGTAGTTGTTTGCAGCCATATCGTCCGAGTGAGCCTGAGCTGCAGCAGCCAGCTTACTGTTGGTGCACAATGCCGGAAGGCCTGCCTTTGCTCGCTCAGCATTCATCGCATCTAGCATTAGCTGACTGTACTCGCTATACTGCGTGTACGTCTGCAAGTTACGCGAGGCCGTGCGTAGCTTGTAGGAAGCCGTCACAATGGTCGACGACATTGAAGCGGCCACCAGTAGAAAAGCAAAAGAAGATGGTTTGATGGTCATCGTCACGGTTGATGTGGCAGTGAGTTTGGAGTCCGATGTTGAAAGTGTTGGCAAAGTTAAAAGTGAGCGCTTTCAAACAGAGCACTTTGACGGTGTTTGACACGGGACGAGGCGTCAGGTGCAGTGCGTGTGTCTTCTAAGTAAGCTACATCCGCTGACGAATGGTGCCTGTAAAGCAGCTGGACATTTTAGTGGGGGTTTGTGTCGCGATTGTCGAGGTGCTGTAAGCATGATACACCGTCTCACGCACTAAAATCGTTCATGAACTAACTTGCCACTCACTAAAGTACATGCGTACTGACAGCTGGTCACCAGTGAAGGTGGTGGATCTGTCGTAGTTGTTTTTTGTGGGAATGGCTTTCATGCGCAAGTAGAACAGCAGATTTAAAAGCAAGGTCCGCTGTCAAGAGTTTGGTTACAAAAACCAACTGAAATCAAAGAACGTATTATTGTGGTTATTGGGCTTGTGTTCAGATTGCGACGTGCCGCGCCACACAATCCATGTCGTATACATGGCAGTGTTGACAGGTATGTACCACGCCCACTTTTCAGAAGAATCACGACCAGCCTTGAGATCTATGGATGACGTATGCTCAAAGCTTGAGGGTACCCTATGCACCTTGATAGCGCTCTTCTGACAGAAAGATCTTGGTGGCGAAATGGTAGAAATGGTGGTTTACGTCGACCAACATCCTACTTTTGTCCCACGCTTCTGCTGTGAAATTTGAGTGGATTGTCACGATCGTTTGTTTGTCTGTCCATGCCTCGAGTCCACTCTACTCTACTTCTTCTCCGTCATTGGTTCACTTACAAAACTTAAGTAGAAATGTACCAGTAGCGAATTTTTTTCGAGCAAGATCTCATTGGCTTGTGATTAGTGGATGGCTCTTAGCCTGCCGCGTGGCCAGATTCCCACGTATCCGCTTTGCCATTTGCAACGCCAGTCAAGCACGAGAACAGATACGGTTCAAGACAAACAACGACGGAAATGGAGCTCCAACCGTAGGAGCTGCAGAGTAGGAAGTCTGCAAGGAAAATAGTTTTTTCTTCAACACGAGGCCCTTTGTAGCACAAGTAGGAAGACGAGCAAGAAACGGGGAGAATGTATTAGTCTTACGCCGTTGTTTCGTTCATTTCATTCTCATAACGCAGCTGGTCTTGTTTCGCTGCCTCAATCCATGGCGCTTTCTCTTCGGGGCTCATGTTCTTCCATGTCTGTGAAATCTGACGCATAGCGTCCACCAAATTAGCATTATTGCCCAGCGATTGCTTCACCTCCACTCGACTGGCAACGCTGAACAATACGTACGCACTACGCGGTTTCCGTACGTTGTTCAGCGTTGTGCCCTCCCTCTTGACCTTTTTCTCCTTCTTGATCTTTTGCTTCATTGCAGTTGGAGACCATGGAGATCTAGGTAGTCGACCGGTACCATCCTGTTCGGATTTCATAGCTTTGGTACCGCTAACGTCCTCCATGTGCTCCTGCTTGAGTATCTTCTTCTCTTTCTTTTTCAGCTTGTCCATATTTGCAAACTCGGCCTTGATCGTCCACGCCAGTGCCCCCTTTGTTGCATTTTCATCGAGCTCGGCAACCTGACGGATCTTTTTCAGCACGTACGACGGCTGTAATTCCTCGTTCCTATCCTGTCGGATCTTGGCACAAAAGTCTAACGCCACCTTTGCCGCATCCGAGCTCGTCGCTTGCACCAAAAACGACAACAGCGCTTCCGTGTACTGGTCAACCATATCCTCGTTCTGGTCCCGCTGTTTGCGCTTCTTTGCACGCTTATTCTCCCGCTGCTTCTGCATGCGTTTCGCTTCTTTCATAATCAGCTCGTCCACGCGGGCTTGATGTTGTTTCACATCAGCGCGAGCCGCAGCAAGTTGCTGATCGAGCTTTGCTCGCTGTTCCTGCAACACATGCCGCACTTCATGCTCCTTTTTTTCGCGAATTTCCAAGTCTGCATTGTCCTTCTCACAGATACGCATCAGCGAGTCACAGCGCCGCCCAATCTCAGCGGCCGTACGCGATCGAAGGTAATAGTCAAACGCAAACATCTCCATGCTACAAATCTCCTGCTTGATGCGATCCCACGCTCCGTAACCAAACTGATTTACCAGACACAACAGCACGCGGTCCTCCTCTTCAGTAAATACCTTGCCACCCTTGCCTTGATAGTTAATCGGCATGTCTTCCCATGGATTAGCGTACCGCTTTACCTTACGCGCAGTCTCCTCAGTCAATCGCTCGATTTCAAGCAGCTTTGACTCGCCTTTTTCAATCGACTTCATGATCTTGTGCCAATCACTCAGCTCGTCTTGGCCTCGAGCAAGGAAAACCTTCGAGTACTTTTTAATCTCTTCCAAAGGCTTCATCATTTCACGAGCCACAGCTTCAATGTTACCACGGCCGTATCGTGCAAGCAGCTTGATAAAGAGAAAGAACTGAGGCTTGTTCCAATCGCCAAAGCCCTCCGTCAACAGCTGCTCCTTCTCCTCTAGCTCCTCATCCGTGAGATATTGTGCGTGAGGCGGAAGCGGCGGTTTTTCCATCTCAGCCTTGGCAAGTTCATAGTTTGCACACTCAATCTCGTGAAGCTCAATGAGCCGCTTCCGGTTGTAAAACTGCCATTCCTCGATACGTGGTAAACGTAGTGCCTTCGGCAATTGCTTTTGCTTTGTGCGGTGCTTCCCCTCGGAAGATACGAGGCTGTGACGAAGTACAGTACGGCGTTCACGCTTGCCCATGCCCTCTGCCATCTGGCGAGCAAGCTCTGCGTCCGCAAGACGCTTCAATTCCTCTTGTCGTTCCTTTTCGTTCGAGTAGTCGATACCATCGTGGTTTTGACACCCTCCACCGTCCAGTTTAAAGTCAAGCATGTCGCCCTTGTCATGCACTTGCATTTTAAGTTTCATCTCCTCTGTGCGTTGTTCACCCTTTGCAAGAATGGCATCAATGTCTTCGTCGGTAATTGTCGAGTCAGTGGTTCGAAACACTTGATCAGCACCAAAGCGAATCATCTCGAGCATGTCGTTCTTCGTGAGTTTCGTCTGCTTTTCCTGTAGGCGACCTTGCTGCACAACCATAGCGTCCAGTTTGAGCTTCTGTTGAGCACGCTCAATAATTTTCTCTTCGACGGAATCGGTTGTTACTAAGCGATACACATTCACCTCCTTCTTCTGACCGATACGATGCGCACGATCTTGAGCCTGTAAATCAGCTTGCGGGTTCCAATCCGAGTCATAGAGAATGACAACATCTGCCGTGTACAAGTTGATA
This sequence comes from Pseudoperonospora humuli, assembly GCA_003991265.1. NCBI lineage: Eukaryota > Oomycota > Peronosporomycetes > Peronosporales > Peronosporaceae > Pseudoperonospora > Pseudoperonospora humuli. The sequence continues at coordinate 5,826 of NQFO01001258.1, forward strand.
CCAAGACCACCAGCGCGAGTGGACAATAGGAACAAAAACTTGGATGAGTTTGGTCGGTTGTACTCATCGATCGAGCTCTCACGATCCTCATACGACGTCTGACCATCGATGCGGCAGTAATTGTACTGCCGCATGCGGCAAAAGTCCTCCATAATGTCCAAAACACGCGTCATTTGCGTGAAAATAAGTACACGGGATCCTCGCTGCTTCAGTTTCTTGAGCAGTCTGTCCATCAAGACCATCTTGCCACAGTTTTCGACCACATGCTCGCCCAGTGGATCCAAAGACCGGTCTTCCTGTCCTTCAAACAAGTATGGATGACCACAGCACTTTCGCAATTGCATCACAATATTCTGCAAGGCACTTTTCGAGACACCACCTGATCCACCCATGATAGTGTTCATATCACGAAGCAAAAGAGACTTGTACAATACCTTTTGCATCTCTGACATGCCCACAAACAGCAGTGTTTCTTTCTTCGGGGGTAGACTCTTTTCGACATCAGCCTTAAGACGACGTAACATGAACGGACGAAGAATTTTGTGCAATTGGCTAATCATCTGCTTCTTGGCTTCGTCGTCGTCCACGTCCAGGTTGAACCAATCGTCAAACTCTTGCGACGATGCAAACACATCGGGTAGTAAAAAGTTTAGCAAAGCCCACAGCTCGTGCAAATTGTTCTGGAGGGGTGTACCCGTCAGCAGTAATCGATGCTCGGTATCCAGCATTCGAACTACGGTAGAGAACTGAGAGCTTTCGTTCTTGATACGGTGGGCTTCGTCAATGATGAGGTATCTCCAAGCAAACTTACACAACGCGGTTTTCTCCTTTAGGCACATTTCAAAGGTGGTCACGCACACGTCAAACTTGCGCTTTGCATCGGGCAAACCGGGGCACAGCACCTCCTGCACACATTGTAAGCGTTCTTCCTTGTTGCCGTGAAACTTGACCGCACGCAATGATGGACACCAGCGCTCAAACTCGGCCAACCAGTTACTTAACGTCGACTTGGGCACCAGCACAATGTGTGGCCCCGAAATGTTCTCAAACTCGAGGAAATACGCCAACACGGAAATTGTCTGAAGCGTCTTTCCAAGACCCATTTCATCAGCAAGAATGCCATTGATCCCTTGATGCGCAAGGTTGACCATCCAGCTAAGGCCTTCCAATTGATACGCACGCATCGTACCAAACTTGATCACTGATGGTTGTTGTGTAAGACGCACGCCCACGTGGTGCGACAAATCCATCTCATCTTCGTCGTTCGAGGCGCATTTCTTATTGTTTTTCTTCCGTTTTCCCTTCGTAATGTCCGTATCCTTTGCGCTCGTGTCAGCCTCGTCGTCTGCATCTAACGCAGCTCCTTTCTTGCCTTTCTTCTGCACTTGTCCACTAAAGTGAGCAAAGATGTCACTCTGCGAGAGTAAGTACTTGAGTCTAGCTGAAGCGATCTCGGACCGTTTCTTCGCTAGTGCCTCCTTCTGACGCTTCTCCTCGGCCTTAAGCTCGTCTCGTTCGTCAGTCTCCTGCTGTCGAATCTCCTTTCGTAGTCTCTTTGCTTCAATCTGCTTTTCCGTGAGTTCACGTGGCTGGCGCTTGACCCGCGTCTCGTCATTTACCACTTGAGTCTACTCACGTACAACAATCCACAACAATGAGCCATAACACGTTGTCAACCCACCACGAATCTTGCATTTTCGCACCTTCTTGCGCTCACGCTTGCCTTCCACAGTACCATACATTTCCTCTCTCTTTCGAGCACGCTCCCTCTCCACTTCCTCATCGCGCGCTCGACACTCGTCGTCGTAGCGTTTCTTGTCAGCTGCCGCAAGCTCCGCAAACTCTTCACGATCCCCAGCCGAGAGCTGTGCCCAACGCACACTAATCTCCTTTGAAATACTACCTAGTTCTACAGGTTCATTCGTCTCAGCCGCCCTGACGTTTAAGTCGCGCTTGACGTCGTCCATGACGCGTTTCTGGAAGAATTGATAGGCGCTTTTAGCCTTTGCAGATTGATTCGCACCAGCTTCGCCGTTCTGAAATTGCGCCTCGACGGCGACCCAGTCGGTGCGGCTCTCCTTCTCCTCGCTCTTGGTCATCGTGAACGCTACTTGCGATAAAGGTAGGAGACTCCGCCCCCTCACTGCTGGACTGTGCCATAGCAATGGTACAAGTAAAAAAAAAGGTGATCTGAAGGTAGAATGGATACTTAAGCCCGGACCTTTCCTACTCACGTACAACCTATTCATTTCAAAATGGTTTAAGTACGCACATTGGATTTATGACTCAGCAGGATGTTGTAAAGTAATAGCTGGTTGACTATCTGATGTTTTTTTTGCATGTAGTAGTCATATCATTTTGGCATCGAATAGCTACTACATGATGGAGATCGCTTTCGACAGGGAGGGAAGGTTGAAGCCCAGAGTCATTGTGAAAAGAAAACGGCAGAAGAAGTCACGAGTCTGTCTTCTTGCCATATATCATCTCGCTGCATTGAGGCATCAGTTAGATGGAGAAGATACACCCTTCAGTAGCATTGACCAATTTGCTGGAGGATGACGCGGACGTGACGCGCTCTGATGCTACAATGGCAGCTAATTCAGTCCAGTGGGACCCCTGCTCCTCGCACAAGGACTGCGACTCGTGTTTGAACGCGAGCCTTACCTGCCACTTCTGCCGAAGTGACTTCCATTGCCACGCCATTGGATCTCCATTTGGCTGTCCTGTTGGCGTCTCAGTTTGCCACCATCTGGAAGGTCAACGGGTGCCTTTTATCCATTGCTTATGCTTGTGACGTGGATTGTGTTGTGACGTTATGCTGCTCTCCTGCTTGTAGATTGTGAGCGAGCGGATCCGCAGTATGTGGGTTATGGGCCACCACCGTCTGTGGTGGTTGCAGTGCTTTGCCTCATGGTGACGCTGACCTGCTGCTTCTGCGGAATCTCAGCCATTTGCTCGGTGTTCTGTCGAGCGCCGACACGACGAGCCAAGCTCGCAGCTGCACTGGATAAAGAAAAACAGAAGAAAGCACAGAAAATGACGCTTAGGTGCGTTCTATTTTGTTGCATGTAGTAGTTGTCCTGCTAAATTGGTGGTTACTACCATGAACACTTCGATAGGGACGATGATGAACAAGTACAAGCTCAGAGACAGCCTCTGCTTTTGGGAGAGATTCGGGAGGGAGAAGTTTTGCTGTTCGAGAATGAGGTAGACCAGGAGTCGCTAGAGCGTTTACGTACCCGCTACGGAGAAGATGAGCGGCATGTCAACTGGCAAGCATTTGCGACACGGGTCACGTGGCTTACAGTACTAACCTCGATGACTGTACTTGCACTCATGTTCTTCCCACGTATGCCGGACTACAACGTGTGCAATCGAGAGTTTGAATGGGAATCCATTCTGCACAGTATCATGGGCTTGAAGCCGAAGGTTGAGTATCAGGTGCTTGTGAGCGTGATCAACGAGAACCGCTTCGGCTTTGTGCTGGAATCAGGGAGCGCTGATATTTACCACAATTCTACACTTGTGGGCAAGTGGGAGCTCGACAAACCATATGAGGCCAAGGCCGGCTCGATTAGCGATGTGATAGCGCAGATCAATATCAAGCCTGGATATGCTGAAGGAATCGCATTGTGGAAAGATTTTAGCAAGAAGCAGCTCATTTTCCGGATCAATGCTACGATCGCAGGGTCAATTACGTGGGGGCGCTATAAGGTTCGACACGATGTTTGTCCTTCTACATTCGCTGGTATACTCACTTGCATTCACTGGTTGATGACACAGATTTATCACATTTCGTCCTCAACACCGGACATCGAGTTTTTAGTTGGAGCCGAGTACGATCGAGGCCTTTGCAAGTGCACAGAGTATCTGACACCAACGTAGGCTAGTCAGGTTGCGATTCGGCTAAGACTGCGGGTAGTAGAGATTTGCATATCACATTATCCATCCAGGGAGTCTTTCAAAGAGACGCAGTGGGTTTTTCTTCGGCTTTTTGCGGTTTAGTTGTACTCATAGGCATCTCCTTCCTTATCCAATTTAGAAACTCCCACCGGGCTGATATGCCATCATGTCACCTCCACGAGCCTTGAAAACTTTCGCCAGCATCTCGTCCGCGCAGGCCATTCGGGCTCGTTCGGGCGTGACAGGACTGCGCAGCTCAAAGTATCCATGATGGCCAGCGTCTGCCCTAGCTTCGTATATCGCTTCCTTGACAGCGAAAAAAGCGCTGGATCCCAAGAACAACGGTGGCTCTCCAACCGCCTTGCTTGAGTGCACTGCAAACCTGTTTTTCTGATTCGACTCGAGCCACACATTGAAGTCGAGCGGTACATCGTTGGCACTGGGGATTTTATACGCGCCAGGACCTCGTGTGAACAAGTTGCCTCGCTTCACCCACGGGTGTGCATCATCGCCCCACACCAGCTCCTCCAACGCGAACAGACCAAACCCTTGCATAAACGCACCTTCGATCTGGCCGATGTCAATCGCGGGGTTGATGCTGGCACCGAGGTCCATCAAGATATCGACGCTCGTCATGTGGAAGTCTCCTGTAAGCACGTCTAATTCCACCACAGTGCAAGCTACACCCGTTGTGAAGTAGTTGAACGCCGTGCCTATTGCAACATTTTCAGCTACCGACTTGGAAAAATCGTAGCCGCAACGCTCATTCGGAACGATGTAGAATCCTTGCGCCGACATATTGATGCGCTCCATGTAAGCAGCATTTGTAACGTCGCGAAATGACGCGTCCGGTCCTAGACGCTCACGGATAGGTGCAAGGCGGGCAAGTATTTGCTCACACGCGTCCAGCGTTGCCATTCCATACAAGTCTGTACTCATGGAAGCTGCTGATGGTTGCGAATTCGGAACCTTGTTCGTTGACGTTTCCTCGATGTGTATACATTTGTGCGGAATACCAAAGGCCAGTGCAACCACCTGAACCACTTTCGTGTGAAGACCTTGTCCCATTTCGACACCGCCATGAGAAACCAGCACACTTCCGTCGGCATACACATGTACCAAAGATCCGCCTTGGTTCATAAATTTTACAGTAAAACTGATGCCGAATTTTGTGGGCAGAATTGATATGCCGCGCTTTTTCCAGCGATTGCTCTTATTGAATTTCTCGACTTCCGCTTTCTTGGACTCAAACTTGCTGCGATCAATCATGTGTTGCCATAGCGTCCGCAAATTGAAGTTCTCGAGTGGCTGGCCAAAATGAGTGGTTTGGCCCTCAACATACATATTGCGATACCGAACTTCTTCTGGGGTTAGCTTCAGAGTACGTGCGATGTGGTCAATGTACGTTTCCGCCACAAAAAGGCCTTGTGGTCCACCAAAACCGCGGAAAGCTGTATTAGTTGCAAGGTTCGTGCGGCATACAGTGCCCTTGCAACGAAGGTTCGGAATACTATACGCATTATCGCAATGGAATAGCGCACGGTCCATCACTGCCAGCGATAGATCCAAGGAGTACCCTGCGTTGTTGTACAAGTCCACATCTAGTGCCAAAATGTATCCATCGCGATTTATACCGACCTTGTATTTTGCGTAGAATGGATGGCGACCCCCTGTGACCAACATGTCCACATGACGTTCCAGCATACACTTCACAGGCCGCTTCATTACATGCGCAGCGACAGCAGCAGCGCACGTAACAAATACTGATCGAGTCTCTTTGCCGCCAAACCCTCCACCAATACGCTTGGTCATGCTCGTTATACGGTTAGAATCAATATTCAGCACTTTTGCTGTCTGCACTTGTGCCTTTGTTGCAGCTTGCGTTGATGATATAATCTTCATTCCACCCTCTTGAGGTGTGCAAAGCGAGACGTTGGTCTCGAAGTAAAATTGCTCCTGGCCTCCCATATACACCTCGCCCTCGAGCACTATATCGGATTCTGCCAATCCTTTTTCCACATTACCGCTGTCGATGGTGTGCACTGGAAGAATGAATGACTTCTCACGAATGGCATCATGAATCGTTATCACGGAGGTCAATTCTTCATAGACAACCTTCACTTTGTCGGCAGCTATCATGGCCAGTTCGTGCGAGTCTGCAACAATTATGCCGACAGGTTGACCCACACAGAATACCTCTTTTGACGCAAAACATTCCTCGTCGTTTAGCACAGGACCAATTTTGTTGGAGCCAAGCTTTTCTGTCTCGAAAATGGTTGCGTCAAAGAAGCGGTGGACGCCTTCCATAGCAAGCGCTTCGCTTGCATCGATGCTTTTGATGAGGCCGTGGGCACAAGTGGAAAGGACTAGAGCGCCGTGGAGAGTTCCTGGTGTGTTTGGAATATCGTCCGTATATAGTGCTTCACCGCTCACTTGCAAATAAGCCGACTTGTGCATGAGCGGGTCCCCAACTGGGCCACGTTTCGTCCTGTCGTCGCCAATTGGCTGATGCTTCGAGTTTTGAAGACCTCCTGTCTCCAATCCAAAACTCTGAGTTCCATGAGAAGCCGGGCGAGCTTGATGCAAGAATGAATCACCTGCAGACTGCACCTTATCATCGACAGCGGGGGCCTTGGGAAGCAATGAAGCAGTAGACGTTTTTGCCTGAAGATCAAGTTGAAGACGCTGCGATGACGCAATGAAAAACTTGAACAGGAACGATGAGCACAAACTCTCTCGGTATTTCGCCATTCCACCTGGAACGCCATCGGGAAGTGCGAAATCACTCGAATGCAACACGTCGCAAGCTTCATCAAACGTTGAAGCATCAAAAGGTTTGCCAATGAGAAAGCGTTCCGTTTCAATTGCAGCCTTCGTAATCGGTGCCATACCGCCATACACAGCAGAAGCGTCCTGGATGACCCAGCCTCCATTCTCTTGTGAGCATTCAAGCTTTACACGGATCCCCGCGGTGACGATACTGATGTCATCCTCGCGACGACGTGCTTGCTTGAATGGAAGCATATATTCCCACTTCTTGGTGTATGGCACATAGACGCTCGTGATCACCTCGTCCAGCTCTATTCCTACCTTGCGGTACGATATAAAGAAATCACGCACTCGCGTGTATCGCTTTCCTCTTACAGATTGCAACTCAATAAAAGCATTCATCGCCGCGAGCAGAGGGTTCATGTCGGAGATCGGGCTAGCTGTGACAAGGTTGCCCGCGATGCATGCTACATTTCTGATGTGTGTGCTCGCAAACCATTTGAGCATCTTAACAATTGACTCAAACGCACGCGTTTCGTACGGTAACTTTTCTTTGATCAGTTCCGACAACTGATATTTCACCTCCGTGAGGGTCACAGCCGCACCAAACTTGACGCCCTCAAATGGATCAGCTCCACCAAAAACCGTCTGGTTGATATCATCAGTCAGTTCCACATATTTTGTGGACACAAGCTCAGGAATGCGGCTGACATTAATCAAATGTGCGTACTTAAAGCCTTTGAACTTCATCTCGATCCCCATTTCCGAGTTGCCCACTGAGATTTTTGCATCAGGATGTTGACTCTTGAGCTGGAGCAGATGAGCCATCGTCACGGGGGCAAACCATTGTATGTGCTCGCTATCGATCTGTAGCGTTTGAGGCGTTTTTGCCGTCTCCATCAATTCCTTCGGGAACGACGATACCATCAGCGCTGCAGCCTTTTTCGATTCACTTATCACCTCCTTTTTCTCGTCAATTTCACGAAGTTTGCGGCTCTTAACTATGTCGCGGATCTTCACGGACGAGCAGCTTGTGACTTGCTTCGGGTTGTCTCCATGCAGATCCTCGATATCGACTGTTGCGTCGCCGTTCACAGCATTTGGGCATCCTGGACACGTTCCTTTGCAATGTGCCTCACCTGCGCCATCGCCGAAACTCTTAGCCGCGTCTAGAATAGGACGATACCCTGTACAGCGACACAAGTTGCCGTCCATGCCGTGCTCAATGTCGTCCATCGAAAGCTCCACGCCCGTCTCCCGTAGTTTGACCATTGAATACAGTGCCATGACGAATCCAGGGGTACAATAGCCGCATTGGGAGGCGTGAGACTCAGCCAAAGCCTTCTGCACTTCGTGCAAGCCTGTCGCTTCTCCTGTTGCGTCTGCAATAGCGCCCACACCTTCCACAGTCGTGACGGCACAAGTATCCACAGCACAAAGCGGAGTCAGACACGAGTTCACTGATACGTGACGCACGGCCCCCGAGGCCACGTCAATCTTGGACACCATAACAGTGCAGGCGCCACATCCGCCCTCACCGCAGCCAAGCTTGGTACCGGTAAGACCTAGATCCTGACGTAGGAACTGGAGCAGCGTCTTCTCCGGCCGCACGTCCTTCTCAGAGATTTGGATACGCTGGCCGTTCACGTACAGCAGTAAGTAATGACGCACATCATCGACGGCGTCAAGGGGAGGCGGAGGCGAAGAAGCGGGCGGAAATGGCATCTCGGGAGCGTTGGTACTCACCTTGAAGAATGCGGACAAGAATGTGTGAATGTTCAACCATCATTCTTCAACCATCATTCTTTACCCAGCATTCTTTACCCAGCATTCTTCAACCAGCATTCTTCTAAAAGTGGTATATTTTCTTTTTCATGCTAAATTTAGTTTACCGCTAGGATATCTCGCGAGCATGCACGTTGGGTGCAAGCAACGATAATTGGATAGAATTTGCAACTATATAAGACAACTTCTCTCCCATGTATGCGGTGTACGTGACGCTCGTCAAGGCTGTGGACCTGCCATCCGCCGACTTCAACGGCAAGAGCGACCCATACGTGGTCTTTAAGGTCGCCAACACGACGCACAGGAGCTCGACGATCTTTGCCGACCTCAACCCAGAGTGGGATCCTGAAGAGACTTTTGCCTTCATCGCGGACGATCCCACGATTGCCGCATTAGAAGTGCAGGTATTTGACCACGACCGCATTTCTAAAGACGACAAGATTGCTTTTTGCACTGTGCCGCTGGTCGACTTAGTGGACAAACCCGAGTCCAAAGTGCTCATGTATGAGCTTATGGCCCCCGCAAGTTTTGTCAACCAGAAGCGCAAGAGCGCTATTATGCTGGAGATCAAGCTTAAAAAGGAGGATTAAGCAAGCTGCAACGGCTGCAGATACGGAGGTAGGACTTGCGCTTACCAACGGAAGCCGAGAGTAATACCACGAGTTGAATGTTTTTCACTAATACCAAGGAAAGTTGATTTCGAAGAGTAAGTTTTTGAATCTGCCTGTCAAAGTAACGTATGAGCACACTAGCAGCCTCTTTGCAGACCAAGTAACAAGCGTTTAAGATAGCATTAGCTCTGCTGTTGCAACCAAAGACGGAGAGCGCGAAGTCACTTAATAAGGTGTCTTCCGGATCCTGTGAGAAAAGTTCTATGCTCACAGCAAGAGAGGCGTAGACGTATTCGTGTTTATTGAACGCCTTAGCGACCATCTCAAATCCTTCTTTGAACAAGCTGGAGATGCTCAAAAGCGATACATAGTCAAGATACATCCACACTTTAAGTGCCGTATAAGTAACGAGAAAGTGGAGCATTCAACGACAGAGGTTAGGGCTGAGTCAGGATAATTTCAATTAATTAAAAAATAATAATTACAAAACGGACGAAAAGAGAACAAAGTGACCATGTCGAGGAGTGACAATGAAGACGATTGGATCGATGAAGTGCAGCATCGGGAGGACTTTGTTTTGGATCAGGTGAGTTATTTGCCTATTACCGCATATTCATCTGCCCATGTCTGCAAACGCGCGCGTTTCGTTGCCTTCTCCGTGACGTTACGGCACGTCGACGAGCGGCACTTTGTGGGTCAAGAGCATATCAATAACCGTTGCGGGATGCTAAATTCAAATGAAATGGCCGTGCATTGATTAACAGAGCATCAGTGTGCTGCAAGTACCTGATCGTGAGGTCACCTACCGTCGTGCCAATGCGGAGACTCAGTTCGTGACGTCACGCTTCGACTCGCAGGTTCGAAGACTTGTTAGTTCCTAATGATGGTCAATTTTCTGGCTTTAATAGGTCATTTATCCACGTTTGCTACAGACTGAAGATGTTTTCACTGAGCCATTTCAGGGAAAAGTGATGTTTTCCAGTAGTCCAGCCACACTACAGGACCTTGAAGATGGTTCTTCAACTGTGCTAGGCCTTTCCCTTATGCAGGACAAGTCAAAAGATTTTGGTCTCAATGCAGGGCTCACGGATAAGTCGAAGATATTCGCGCCCATAGGAGATGTACCTGACGCACACGAAGTGGGCTATCACCAAGTGAACCCCATGTTTGAGTCGTGCGAATCTCCCGACATCACCTTCCGTAGCCTTACCAAGGCCATGGAAACACAAGACATCGAGTTTTCGTGTAATCCCGATTGGACGGTGTGTATTCTCTGCTGCAACGTTTCAACGTCTTGTTACTCAATGACTGACGCATTGTATGAAACATGCTGTTAGATGGACGCTTATGCGCTAATCGCGGCGGAGGAGATTTTCTTTAGCGTGCAGATGCACCGCTTGGCTACAAAGTCGACGATCCGCGTGGACTTTAATTTACGCTCGGTGCGTTTCATATGGTCTTAACCTTGATATCACTACGAAGACTTCCACGTTCCATAGAGAATTTGATGCTACGTTCTTGCTGCTCCTTTATAGGGCGACGAGCTCAAATTTCTCGGATTGACTGACTCTGTTCGCAAGGAGTGCAGAGCAATCGACAAGGATATGGTCGGACTGCCTGAGCTCAGGTTGGCGAATTGCTTTTTCTTTTACTTGTGTATGGTGTATCGTGGAAAAACAACGAGCTCGCATCTTGCACAAGCGGAGATATTAATTTAACATGAGTGGATACTTGTTGTGTACCTTGTGCTGTGCTGCTGTCGGATTCGGTCTGGCCGTTGTGCTTCTTGGCTGCCGTATTTTCCATGAAGCAGCTTTGATATCATGGCAGATTGGTCGGCCCCTGGTGAACTTTTTCCAGGAGCTCTCTCGGTGGACTCACAAGAGCTTTCGATGCTACTTCTTGAAATCAACTCGGAATCCCCGCCGTTTACACGCTATGAGGTGGCCAAACGGCTGAAGGAGCTTTGCCAGTACGAATCGAACCGCCGTGCTCTTGCGGACATTCTCAAAGAACAATTCGTCATAGGTCTGCAGTCGATGCTTCGAGATGACAATGAGGATATCGTGCGTTTCGCCATCTACACTATACTGAACTTCGCCGACGACATCTCAACTCTGAACAAGTACGTGTAGGCTACGTGGACGATTTTGTTGACAGTGGCTTTCATGCCGTACTGTGGCTCTAACTGATCACGATGTCTTTCTTTCGATGTAGTTTGGAGTTGCCTCGATTACCCGAAACTCTTCGTGACATCTTGACACTATCACAGAAAGAGTCGACAAAAAAGCTTGCTGGCGATCTTTACAAGACCATTAATGCCGTTTGTCGGGTAAAGTGATTGCTTCGTGATGTTTATCAAGTGCGAGGGACGCCACGAGTAGCGCCGGTAGAATGAACCTGCCTTTAGTTTCGCCTACGTCTACGAGCTCTTGGGCTTGATGGCTATTGTAGAATGTTTAATGCCACATGGAACCATAATTTGTCGACGTTTTCCGAGGCAAAGTTTACAAACCAGACCAGTCATGCAACAAACTTCATTTGCCGATAGTACCCGACGCAATGCCCGATCGGCCACCTACATACACGAGTTAGGGAACGCTTTAACGAAACCTTTGCCCATGCTGTGCAGAACGTCGGGAGCCGTCATTGAGCGCTGGTGCTCGTCGAAAGCAAGCGATGAGCTACAATATCAACCATTACCACATCAAAAGCAGTCAAGACAAATGCCTGCAAGCAAAATGAATGACAGTGAAACGAACCTGGCTCTCGTCACGAGAGAGCCTCCATATGCAGCTAGCAAGAGCGGATTACCCTTGAAATCACCTCTAGGGTGTTGCAAGATTATTCAGCGGTCAGAGGAGTATTCATCGCATAGTATGTCTGAGTGGTTTACTACGTACAAATCAGCATGCTTCTTCCACGCTGCAAACGTGCCAATAGATCCGCAGAGGACCTACGCAGACACCAGCAGCTGAGTTGAACAGTCCAAGACATAAATGAAAACACTGCGAGTTCGCACATCTCCTTGTCCACCGCACCGACGTGGGCATCCGAACTCGTCGTTTCTCAGCGCTATCATACCGCACATGATGAGTGAGCCGAAACTCAGCCTACATTGTCCAAGCATATCTATGAAATGCTCGACTATCTCGTACTGATCGTGCCGTCTGAAAACGTGTCCACATTGCCCTTCTGGACAATGACCGGATATCCCAAACTGTGTGCACAGCGAAAATCCCAGATACCACAGTGATAAGTTCGGATCCGAGTAACTCCGCTTCGAAGAAGTATACGTACGCTTCACTCAGTTGAGCAGGTGGGATCTTCGCAGCTTGAGCGGTGTCAACAGTCGAAAGCAATCGAGTTGTGGCACACAGCCGCGCATACTCCATCTGTCACAGGGCACATCAATTATGTATGCAGAATAGCACCACTGAAATGGTATCAGCACCTACTGCATTCGGTGTAAGAATTGCGTTTTTGTAGCCCTTCACTATGTCCGGTTCCAGACTCACGAAGTGGAGAGCGTCGCCGTCCAGAACCATTGGCAAGTTGGCCTCCTTAGCTTTGGCAATAATTTGCTGCATGATCATTTGCACACTGGCATCTCGTCCCAGTCCAGGACCAATCACCAGCACATCTAGTCTCGGCAATACCTGCGCAATCTTCTCCACTGCTTCTAGCAATACCCCAGTGCGCTGCGATTCTTCAATCCTCGACAACGACTGATCCGAAAGCAGTAGCGGATGAACAATCAGCTCTGGGCTGTAGCTTTTGATTGGCACGGCAGCCTCCTCTACGCAGAAGATATGGCACAAATCTGCCCCCGTCTTAAGACTCGAGACGCCAGCGTAGAACGGAGCCCCAGTGTATTCGAAGGAGCCGCCGATCACACCCACACGACCTGCAATGTCGTCGTAGCAGCATAATTTAACGACCAAGTGATCGGACTAGCTATATGCCATCATTCTACCTTGCTGTCCTTTATGCCAGTGTCCTGCGAGCGAGGGGATCAATCGAGACACAAGAGCCCGAGACATCCTCGACAACAGACAAGAAAATCCTAAAAGGTTTTATCAAAGTATCTTGCAGCATACTTATCGTTTTTTCTGAGATAGAATACGAACTTAACGTATATGAAGAGAATAGTGACAATGTCACCTTGTACAATTGTCAGGTTCAGCTTGGTGGATACTTTTCCATCTCCACACTTCACTGCTCACTAATATTATGAAGAAAGTGTCATACATGATGCACTTTTTGGCAACGTACATGACACTTTCTGAACTACTGTCAACTCTGGTTCCAAACTACCTGCGGATCATCGAAAGCTGACGTTTTTGGACGGTGTGTCGTCCTTTCGTCGGACTCCGTTTTTGACAATTGCTATTTTGGTGGTACGATCAGAACGCATTCAGGAATATCATGCGCTGGATTGATATTCTACTTCTGGACATAATAAGAAGTAATAAATATTGAAAAGCTGCCTAGGATAAGGTCTAAGACCTGAGCTATTCACGTCGGAATTCTACAAATACCGACGTGAACCGAAATTAGTGCGACGAGAGCATCTCTATCACTTCAACCGCCCCATCCTATCGCACTTTCGAATAAACGCGCTAAACGACACAAGGTTCATCCCCACAATCCGAACGATGTTGTCCCCGGCGCTACTCAAGAACTCAACGCGTGTCGGCGGTCTGCGACTCACGACGGCGCACTCGCTACTACCGGCCGTGCAGGTGCTACATCAGACGCAGACGCGCACATTCGTGGCCAAGCAGTTGTACAAGGTGGCTAAGCGCGTGATGCCACGCATGTCGAGCACAGAGAAGGCGGCACTGGAGAGTGGCACGGTGGGTTTTGACCGCGACATCTTCTCGGGCTCTCCGTCACTCGCTACGCTAGACAAGTATTCGGCGCAGCTCAATGCTGAGGAGCAGTCCTTCATGGACAATGAGGTGCAGCAGCTTTGCGAAATGATCGACGACTACGAAGTCACCCGCAATCAGGACATGCCTCTCAAGGTGTGGCAGTTCATAAAGGACAAAGGGTTTCTGGGCATGATTATTCCTAAGGAATATGGTGGCAAGCAGTTTAGTGCGCACGGTCACTCGGTCGTTATTACTAAGATTGCTACTCGCAGTGCCACTGCTGCAGTCACAGTGTGCGTACCTAACTCGCTGGGTCCTGCGGAGCTACTGCTTCGATACGGGACAGAAGAACAGAAGGACTACTTTCTGCCTGGACTGGCTAACGGCACGCACTTGCCGTGTTTTGGTCTCACGGGGCCGTCGTCGGGATCAGATGCCGCTAATATGCGTGATACAGGCGTTGTTTGCGAGCAGGACGGCGTTTTGGGTATTCGTGCGACGTTCAGCAAGCGCTATATTACCCTGGCGCCTGTTGCTTCATGCGTGGGTCTGGCTGTGGATGTGAAAGACCCTCAAGGACTGCTGAAAGGTACGGGACACCCGGGCATTACGGTGGCACTCCTTGAGCGCAACCACCCTGGTCTTCAGATGGGCAAACGTCATGACACCATTTCGATTCCGTTCATGAACGGACCTGTGATGGGTGAGGACGTGTTTATTCCAATGTCGAAGATTATCGGCGGGCAGACGCGTGTCGGCTATGGCTGGAACATGCTCATGGACTGCTTGGCTGAAGGGCGCTCTATCAGTCTACCCGCGTCGGCAGTTGCTGGAGCAAAGCTTTCGGTGAATGCCGTTGGTGCTTATGCACGCATTCGCAAGCAGTTCAAGGTTCCTATTGCCAGTCTGGAAGGCATCCAAGAGCAACTTGCTATGATGGGCTGCAACACTTTTATCATGACAAGTGGTCAGCACATGGTGAACGCAATGATCAATCAGCATGAGCAGCCCGCGGTCATTAGTGGCGTGTGCAAGCAGCAGATCACGGATCGTGGTCGTGACACGGTCATTCGTGCCATGGATGTCCTTGGTGGCGCTGGTATTTGCAAGGGCCCCAACAATTTCCTTGCAAACATTTACACATCGCTGCCAGTGGTCATCACAGTTGAGGGTGCCAACATTCTGACGCGCTCCTTAATCATCTTTGGGCAAGGTCTAACTCGTGCCCACCCTCATTTGTACGAGCTTATCAAGACCATTCAGCACGGTGATGACCTTGACGGATTTAAGAAAGAGCTGGTTAAGCTGGTGCAGCATGGTGTGACGAACACGACTGGCTCGTTGAAGACGGCCGTCACACGTTCGCGCTTCAAAAAGCGCAGCGGTCTGCTTGCACACTACGAATCTCAGATGGACAAGTTAGCGAAAAACTTCGCTGCATGTGCGGATCTATCGCTGGTGCTTGGGGGCAAGCTGAAGTTTGCTGAAATGATTTCGGGCAGATTTGCGGATGTATTTTCGAGTCTCTATTTGGGATACTCGACAATGTGGTTCTACAAGAACAACCGCCACGTTGAAGGCATTGACGTCATCTTCGACTACGCTATGACACAGCTCTGCTATGAAGCGCAGCAGGGCATCGTCGGCATCAGCAAGAACTTTCCGGTGCCAGGTATTGGTCCGATCATGCGCGGAATATCATTTCCATTTGGCTTGCCATACAACTCCCCGACGGATAAGCAAATGCGCCAGGTTTCAGATTTGATTTCCACTGATTCGGCGGTCCGTAGCCTGCTGAGCGACAACGTGTTTGTATCGAAAGACCCTGAGGACCGCGTGGCACTTTTGAATGCGACGCTTCCCAAGGCTGTGAAGGCGGACCGCACGCTCACCGCAGTGCGCAAGCAGAAACGCAGTGTGACCGTTGATGAGCAGAAGTTCATCGACGAAGTTGAAGCTGCACGGGAGGTCATTATCCAAGTGGACAACTTTGATGGCCTCGGTGCTGAAGTTGGCAAGCCTAAGGACTATGTTCGCCCTGGCATGATTGGCAACGTCTTTGACAAGAAGGACTAAGACGAGCTTGCCTGTGGGAACATGAATCAATACTCCGCTGGCAGGAGATAATAAAACGCGAAAATCTAATGACAATATGGAGACACATCGCGATGTGCCTTACATGTTTATAAGACAAAAACAGAAGCGATCATACCTGTGGATAATATCCAGAAAGTCGATATATTTCGACGCCCCACTTTATCTCACCAGGTCTTCTTTGTGTCGCATCTTTCTTTCACTCGCTTTGTGCACCAGATTAGGAGGCACGCGTTTCTTGTTCAGTTCGCTAGCTGTCGCTTTCTCACTTCTCTCCGACGAATTTCTGCAATTTTGTCATATAACAAAGTGTTACACTCATGTTTTTCACTCCCCATGCACTTGAGTGCTGCATACATACCTCGGTATTTTGCCGGGCGCATCGCACGAAGGCGTCAGCCACTTCCTTGCACTTCAAGACGTCGCTCTTCTCGTCTCTATAACACTGCAAGCACGCCTCGCGTTCTGGCAAGCACTGCACGTCACGGAGTGGAGCGCGATACGTTTTTTTGTTAATCTCAGCCACAAGCTGCTCTACGCGCTGGTTCTCTCGCTCCTCTCGCTCTTTTGCAAGCTGCGCCTGCTGCATTGGATTCAGTATGCTGGCACCTTCCTGCTTCCGCTGCTTAAGTTCCGCCTCCACCTTCTTGCGGTAGTCATCGGCACCCTGAAATCAGATCCATCCCATCGTCAGTCCACATACAGCTCGGCACGTCAATGACAGTGCTAATGCACCTTGGTGTATGCCATCTGCAGCTGCTTTTTCATGACCGCCTGCTGTCTACAATCAAGCAAACACGCATGTTTGTACTCGGGCACATACTACCAAGATTGCAAATAGCAGATTGCAGTTCCGTACTGCGGGTTGAGACCGCTAGCTGCCTGCTTGGCCGTACTCGAGACCGTGCCATTAATCTGGTCAATAAGAGCTGGCGTGAGGTGGATAGAGGCGCTTGTCGGTCCTTCGCGCATATCCTCCGAATGCGGCTCGTTCGTCGTGTCTGACACCGCCAGGCGTGACTGCTTGGTGCCCATGCTCTTCCTGAACCAATTTTATGGCCGCAAGTTGGAAGAACCACCTTACCGACTAAGACTTCAGTATGCTGATATAGAGGTAGATAGGATTCTGTATCCATCTGCAACATGGGTACAGTCATGGATGTAACCTCATACAAGTCCCCATCAAGATCGAATATCTGGACGGAGTTTACACAGCAGTTTCACGCTTCCGTAGGTTCTTTATTTCATTGGTGAAACGTTGCCAGGTTACGATTGACTGGTAAACGCCCGATCGCGCTGCCTGGTCTTAGACCGTCTCATAATTGCGGCATTGACGTTTGTCCAGTCGCTCATATTCCTCCATCGATAGCGTGCGGGCAGTGGATCGGAAGCGTGCGAATTCGCGATGATACACTTGCAAAACTTTGCTCACACTACCATAAGATGCATTCTCTTGTTCGATAATGTGTGAAAACGAAGCAATCGAAGAAGAGAAAGCCCAAAGGTGAGGCGCTAGATCCTTACATACAACTCGTAGACAGAGAATGCTACACAGTGCGACGCGAGCGCGGCCATCAACGTGCTGAAGCTGGTCAAGAGCGAGGTGTAGGAAACATAAACATAAACATAAACAGTAACAAGTTTTACCCAGGACACTCCTAGATACCACGCCGTGGTAAAAGCTGAATCTTTTCAACGTGAGACTTGATGCTAACAGACTGCTCCCGATTTTTCAACTGCCATTTTCAAGCTAAAAGGATACAAATATCTCCCTCTCATATTTAATCATCACTCCAATCCGCGCAGCGTCTCTATCTGATCCCCACAATTTCTGTACGTCAAGCAAGCCAAGTCAAGGTCCACTGGCGTGTCAATGCACACGTAGCTCACTCTCCAAGATCCCTCCCCCAACAGCACCGTATTATTCCCGGTTCATCTCCCCAAGTCGCTTGCTGCAATGTCGGACAAGCAGAAAACAGCGCTCATCGCTGCCTCTGTGGCCACGGGCGTGACGGCCGGCGCCTACCTGTTGCGTGTGGCCATGCGACCCGTGCTACAAGCGCGTGCCGCCACTTTTTTCAAGGGCATGCTGGCAGACGCTGACATTGTCATCGACCGCGACATCCGCATCTATGACGAGGACATTTTCCTTGACTGGATGCACCGCGGCATGCTGGCCATCGGCGAGTCCTACATGGCCAAGAAGTGGGACGCCATCATCCCGCTTGACGAGATTCTTACGCGTCTACTCTTGCTGCCTGCGGACAAGCGCCGCCAGATTTTCAAGGCATGGAACGCCAAGTTTATTGCGCTGGGTGGCAAGATCTTCAACTACCAGTCTCCCTCGCGCGCCGGTATCGTCGGAGCGCACCATTACGACCTAGGCAATGATTTCTTTAAGCTCTGGCTTGACCCGTACATGCAGTACTCATGCGCCTATTGGAAGGGTGTCGAAGACAAGCACGATCTTGATGCGGCACAACGCAACAAACTACATTTGATCGCCAAGAAACTCAAGCTTGAGCCGGGCATGCGTGTACTCGAGATTGGATGCGGCTGGGGCGGTCTTGGCTGTTTCCTTGCCAAGGAATATGGCGTGCATGTGACTGGCATCACCATTTCGAATGAGCAGCTCAAGGGTGCCCGTAATTGGGCCCAACGCGAAGGTGTGAGTGACCTTACGAGCTTCGAGTATTGCGACTACCGCAAGATGCATGGGCAGTTTGACCGTATAGTGTCCGTTGCCATGATCGAGGCTGTGGGCTACAAAAACTTGGACGAGTACTTTGGCGTGATCAAGCGTTGCTTGAAGGAAGGCGGTCTTGCCCTTGTGCATGGGATCGCTGCCAACCGCTCCATTAAGGTACCGATCCAGCTCTGGATCCTCAAGTACATTTTCCCCAATGGTTTCCTACCATCCGTCGCGCAGATGTTGTACTTTTCAGAGCGCAAGCTCATTGTGGAGGATGTCCACAACCTTGGCACGGACTATGACAAGACGCTCATGTGCTGGCACGAGCGCTTCCAGAACCACCTCAAAAAGGGCAACATCGACCGCCCAGAGGTCTTCTGCCGCATGTGGGACTTTTACCTGCAGTACTGTGCCGCCGGCTTCCGCGCACGTACCATCCAACTCGTGCAAGTTGTCTTTTCTAAGAAACGTACGGACCGCTACGACGCCGTGCGATAAGCGCAGGATGCGATTCGAGCATTAGCATTTAGAAATGTCGTGCAATTTCTACAGTTAATCGGTGTATCCGAGGATTGTCTTGGGTGAACTCTTTTCTTGTGGCCATGAATGCTTCTCTTCTCGCTATTCTCCTAGGACCTTTGAACAGTCTGGATGTGTCCTTGACCGCGCGGCTTCGCTCTTGAGCAGCGCTTTCTTCTTGTCGTTTCCAAGCCCTTCATATATGATCCGTACGTAGAGCAGAACCGACGCTCAAGTGACTAGCGTACTTGTGCTTCTGCTCGACAGACAGTCCCAAGAGCTTGCTTGCATCGAGCTAGCAACTGCATAAGCACAGCGATTTGCAGTCTGCTGCCAGCTTCAGGTTTTGAATGTACTTGAGCTAGTCTAGTCTAGTCTAGTCTAACCACACGCGGCAGCACCATAAACACAAGAGCAAGAGTCAGTGTGGTCTAAACGACTGAGAATCATCTTCTTGAGTGTTTGCCAATATTTCTCTATAGCTCAAGTTTGTGCTTTTCCTGGGATTCCTCTGCAAATTTGAGGATTGCCAACTTGCGTACGACCAATTTTGCATTGGCTTGCGAACGCGGTGACAAGTAGGCGATAATGCGGTCTATCATCGAGAAGGCTGGCAGAGTGCCATTGTGAAGCCGCATGTAGTGTACAACGACTTCGACTTCTTGACGTCGTAGTGCGACTCGAGCCCAAAATTCCTCTCCTAATGCACAAGTGCGTACATTTTGTTGTAATTGTAGCAAGGGATAAAAGGCAACTTGGTAGACTGCCGAGCCTTTGGCCAATTCCTTCAGATCCACAAGCGCGTCAGCTTCCATTCCATCTTGTTCTCCCAAGTAATGTTGCTGGTTATTTCTCTCGCGTTGGACCAGTTTTTCACGAGCTTTATTGACATTCTTGGCAAAGTAAAAGCCGCTATCACTCTTGAGACCTTCACAAAAGGCACGAAGCTTGCGTTCATCCATGACTCCAGACTCGTCCACATCAAATTGTCGGAAAGCGTAATGAAGCAATTCCGTCTTGGACCACGTTGCAACGGTTGCAACACACAGCACGAAGTCGTCGAACCGCATCGTCTGGAGATTGGGTGCAAGCCCCACTTCCTGAAACAAACCTTTTGTAAGTTGTCGGGGTTGTTCACGGATCATTGAAAAGAATTCTTCCGTACTGATCTCTCCAGTCCCAAGCTGCTCTTCACGCTTAAATACTCGCAGCATCGTCTCCACGTGACTCTTTTCAAGAGCTAGCGAAAGACACAACTTTTCAGCGCTCTTTGACTCAAGTAAGACGCCATAATTGCTACTCGCAAGTCCTCCAGTGGCACGCGCTACAGAATCAGTACTAAGCTCAGCATCTGTAGCAGCTGTTGTATCGCCAGCAGCAACTGCTGCACTACTAGCGTTAAGCAGACCTATGATAGATCGCTGTTTAACTTGCACTTTTTGCTGCAGTGGCTTGGGTTGTGCATTGGTCAGAAGCTCGACGTCTTGGTCAGTGCTCCAAACTTCGTGACTTTCATTCTCACGATGCTTGTGTTTTCTACCATCTTTACCTTTCGAAGTTGAACTCAACACTTTGTTCTTCTTTCGGTCTTTCTTCTTCTTCTTCTTCTTTCGATTACGTGAGGAGCTCGACACAGCTTCTTTGAATGAGCTAGTAATGTCCATTTGTTGCAAGTTTTTGCTTCCGTCACTCTCACGTTGGCTCTCATCGCAAACACTGACACGTCTTGTGCTGGCCATGACATTGATGCTAGTAATCAACCCAGCAGTTGACATTGCGTGCTGCAAATACTACACAGAGATAGACCCCTCTCTATATATATATTCATACAAGACGACCCAACTTATCCTACCACGCTCTCTCTCTCTCTACACTCTGTTGCTTTTTATCCGAAATCATGGATGGGCGGCGTACGTCGTGGGTTAAAGTCCATCGTCGATCTCTCAGGCCAACCAAGATAGTGGCTGGCGGTCCGATAACAAATCCTACACCAGTACAAAAAGTGTCGTTCGTATCGGACATCTATGGTCAACTCGTTGATACTATCGAGACCGAGAAATTGTGTAAGCGACTGGGAATGACTCAGGACGACGTTCGCCAATTACGGCGGATCTTTGATGAAGAGGACGACTCAAACAGCGACTCCGTGACAATCCGCGGCTTTTTCCGTCTGATCAACGATGACGCAGCTTTTGAACGGTCTCATGTTCTGACGAAAGAGTTGCTGCGCATTGCCCATATCACGTCTTCAGCAGAGCTAATGACGTTTGACCAGTATCTGCGCATTGTTTGTACGTTTGCATCGTTCTCCGAGACTCAGCTTTGGCGCTTCTTTTACAATGCACTCTTTGCTGAAGGAGCGAACACTGTAAACGCACGTCGACTTGTCGAGGTGTTACAAGCTGCTGGCGGATCGTATGCCCACAACATCCAAGTAGCTGCTCGCCACTTTGCAAACAATGCGGCTTTGCCGTTGCAAGGTGCCTCATCGTCTCTAACATTCAAAGAGTTTGAAGAAATTGTTCGCCGAAACCCCGTCGTGTTTTTTCCAGTGATTCTTATGCAGCGCAGTGTGCGGTGTCGATCACTGGGAGAAAAATTCTGGGAGAAGAAGGTGCAAGAGCAGCTCGTGGTGACATCTCTTATGGAATATCTTCGTCTTCATGATGGAATTCTACCACAAATGAAGCTGAGAGAGCGAGTAATGAACGCTCTGCTGGACGGAAACACCGTGACGGCTAGGGCGCGAACACTAGCTCGGCAAGAGTACATTGACGAGGTTCGTACAAAAATGTAATACACGTCTTCTTTCTTCACTGCCCTGCCCGCCTATACAATATCGTTGTGCGAGCGCATAAAGGTCACGAGTGCGCTTGCGGATCTCGAATACCTCCGTGGAGAAGATACGTCCAATCGATTCTTACAAGGAAAGCTGAGGCATTGCACCCTAGTGACGACGCATGTATCACAAAATCTGCTGAGCTTTTACCTTGTCGGCTGTGATACGAGACCAGCTCCTAGTGTGGACGTGCGCACATTCGTCTGCTCTCGCTCATCCAGCGCTCCAGATCGATCGGCATCGTACTGATCAAAGACGACTTGCATTTTTCTTGCTAGGAAACTCTTTCGTTTGGACTTTTCCAATTCGAATAGTGCCAGACACGACTTTGCTGCCTCGAGACCGTGACATGGTCTCATTCTGAGCTACACGCTGTTCGCAGCTCAACACGTCGCGGAATTTCGTCAAAGTATCTGTGTGCTTCTGTTGAGGTCGACGCCCTCATCTCATTAGTAATAATAAGGAGTGCTCGGTCATCTCGCCCAAAATACGCGAACCTTACTGCAAATATTCTCGAATTGTCAAGTCTTTCAAAACATTTCAAGACATTTGAAATTGCCAACGTTGTAAGATGCATCGTCGACCTGGTCACTCCAGCGCTAATGCAGCAGCAGGTACATGGCCACTGCATCTTCTTGAGCAATAGCTGGTCACCTAGACTATCGTTGTGCTCTGTTTTGTATTGAGCTCAGTCGACTGACTAATTGTCGCCATATACTCCAGATGCCGATGCCATGCAACGTGCTCACTTCGTGAATGAAGGGGGACGAGATCCAGGTGTTGCTCTAGTGAAAGCTGTTGCTGGTCGAGCTCTGAGGTCCAACAAGGTCCGTGTGGGTCTTGTGCTGTGGGTTATGGGTCTCTTCTTCATGCTATTGGCTCCTGGACTGCGTCCGGTGACGCCCGAGATGAAGGCCACGTACGAGGGGATGGTCGTGGAGGCTGCTAATATGCCAGCGTACCATAACGCTCATGCTAAGTACACGGAAGCGCAGGCTCGTGTTGACGAAGCCAAAGTGTGGCTCTGGCGCTTCCGTGAACCGTACAAGACGCTGGTAAATGAGCGTCAGCCTCTCGCCGACAAATGGGCAGCCGAGTTGGCGAAGGCAGAGCGAGAGCAGGAAGAAAAGATGAAAAAGGCTCGAGCTTACGTCGGTCTTTGGTCGGATTTTGGATTAGCGGATGTGCGGGCGAGATTCTGGAGTGCGTTTGATCGAGGCAAGGTCTTTGCGCAGCAGCAGACATTCTACCACTTGATCATGCGAGTTGTGTCGGCGCGTGATGAGGATATGCTGAGTATGATTCTCAACTGGGTCTTTGTAGCAGTGATGAACTTCACGACTGGACTGTTGGGAGCGCTCTTTTACTTTTGCTTTTCGCTCGTGAACATGGTGTTCTCGTACCAGCCTGATCCACTCAGTGCCACAGCGTTTGTGGTGCTGGGTTTTATCGGCGCTGCAAGTGTTGTGGCCTCGTATTTATTCGCGATCTACGGGATGGTGGCTAGCGGCGTTTATGTGATTGGCAAGATTGTGGTGCGCGATGCTCTTGAACAAGAACGTCGCCAGCAACTGCAGGGTCAACGGCACGAATGGTAGTCGCGAGCGAAAGGATACTGG
>NQFO01001262.1:0-25973 GCA_003991265.1 Pseudoperonospora humuli
CGTGCGCGACATTCACTTGTCTTGGTGGTCTTGAAGCAAACCCTTGAAACTTGGCTTGCTTCATGCTGAATTCTTCTTGCATCGCACGGCTGATGGCTTCGTCCAGCGTCTTGGGGAACTCACGGAACAGTTAGTTCCGGATTGGCCCATCGTTCAAACCTGTCATGAACGTCACAACTTGCGTTGAGATGTCAATCGGTTCGTCCACGATGCTTGAGATCAAGTAGCGCGCTCGTTGTGCATATGAATGCAAATCGAAACGGCCTTGGCGAAGCTTGAGGAACTCGGCGCGTGCACGGAACTCACTCTGTGGTGGTTCAAACGCTGCCTTAAGCTCTGCCTTGAAGTCCTCATAGTTACGGAAGCAGTTTGCATCCGCCAAACGCTTTCCATAAGCCCAGCGCTTCGCGTGATCCGCAAGGTAAGACATCGCAAACATCACTTGCTACGAAGAGTCACGAAGATGTCTTGCGGTGATAGCTGCATTCAACTCGACGAACCATCGTGAGAGGGTTCGTTTTTCCTTCACAATACGGAGAGACATCAAGCTTCAGCGGCACTATTCAATGCGAGAGAACAGGGGTTGCGACCCGCTTCCGGGAGAACATGATTTTGTGGTGCATGAAGCTGACTACCGCGCTCTTTTGGTCTTCAAGAATGTAGATCGTAGAAGGCTGAATACTGCAGCCTCCCCGATGACATCTCGCATTCGCTTAAAAGCCAATCACTCATAAGAAGACAAAGTAGTCAAATGCTCATTCGTCAACTCGACAGTTTCCGGTACTGCTGAATCAAGTGGCGCGTCTACTCCATCCATGTTCCCAGACATAGATAAATGCAGGTCTTGGACAGAAATGCGCAAAGTGCTTAGAGCCACTTCGTCAAACCTTCATCGAACCAATTGTTGATAGAACCGCTCGAAGTGCTACCAGGTGTAAAAGGGCCCTGTTTACAACAGATCCTCTGACACGATACGCAAGCTTCTGCTTCTCGAGGAAGCGTTCCCGACTTGGAGGGATGAAGACTTGTGAGCTTGAAGGTAATTCTGCAACTGAATTAAAATGCTGTTATGGACATGCAAAGATAAAACTACTAAAATGATATATAAAACCTTGGGTACACTTGAGGTTCAATCTAGGGAACTTGAAGTACTGTGAAAATTGCCTGTAAAGTGATTGGCTCGCGTCATCACTTCAGCCCGCAGTGACACGTCGCGTGCGTCACCAGCGAGGTTCCCAAAGCAGAAACCATCATTCTGCACTGATTAGTACAGAGAACCTTTGTGACGTCATCAGATGACGTCACACGGGCATGCAGGGACCTATTGTATTGTAATCCCTTTGGCTTTTGCCTCTGCAATTCACGCTAAAAGTGGTGTGTGACACACATGATCTAGCAAACAAATCCAACTTCATGTAATGGCTGGTTAAGGCCCATCACCAAATACTTCATACGGCTTGTGTGAGGTGAATGTTTCTTCCGCCTTACCATGCGCAAGGGATCAATTAATGACCATAGCAGCCAGGATCGACCACGGGATGATGGAAGCGTCACGAAAACTGGAATTTCGTGCTTTGATCAAGTGTATTTGTTCGATTCACTCTTTTTGTTCTTTAATGTCTCATCAACAAACACTAGCTGATCTACACCGCTGTAACCACACTGATGTTGTTGAGCGGACTCGCAGCGCTCCTTCATGGCTGATTCTTTTACATGCTTTGTAAAATCTTTTCGGGTTAGCTTCAAAATTAAAATGAAGCACCCTGCAAATTGTTTAAGCGGACATGTTATTGATATGCTCATAGCGATGATGTACGCTGTGCCATGCCTCATCTAGAACAATGCTGCTGGTTCACGTATACTATAGATCTCCGAACCTCCACTTGATAACTTTAGCTGCCTTCGTTTTGCTTAGAGTAGTTCCGAGTGTCCCGTGGCAAAATGAAACGATCCAAGCAGCATCGGACTGTTCTCTCTAGTGTTCCGAGTAGGGAGGTGACTAAATTGATTTTAACACCGTAAGCAAAAATAAGAATGACAGCTCTTTATGCATGGTCGCTCGAAAATGTTCGATCTTGTCGACTTAAGGAGATTCTAATCCGAATGGCCAAGAAATTACTGCCAAAGTGAGCACATTGCCCTTAAATCACCCTTCGTACTTGTATTTCATTGGTTCGTCTGGTATAGCTGACCTTATAGTGAGTCTAAAAAGTACATTTACCTTATTTTATTCGTATACCGACCTGCTAAACTGACATGAACACTCGATTTTGGTAACAAAAGCATAAATTCAACAGTTTATCATTTTTTGATCATCACATTGCTTGTTTAAAATTTATGTATGCACTGCTAAGAGTCAATCTCAAACCTACGCCAGCTTCTCTTCATCGTGTCAGGCACACATGCCCTTAGAGCTCATACTGGGAGGTTACCATTAGCCCTTTGGATGATTACGTAGGCTTCTACAAACCTGCAGTAGATCTTGTACTCCTTCACGTAATACTGAAGCGCCAATGATTGCAGGTGAAATTCTTTTATCAAGGCAGATTCAATCTCAACCGAAAGCATAGAAGAAGAGAACCAACGGGGGAACGTTTGCCGAATGTGTACATCACGAAGGTTGAGCGTCAAAAAGTAGACGAACTTATACGAGTCTTCCATGTCTATATGTTGACCGGCCATAAGTCTCGAGCTCACGGCCTCAGCGGTTTTGCTGAGCACGCCTTCACCAAGCCACTTTTCCAATTCTTGTGCTTCCTGGTATTGAAGCGAGTCGCGGCTGTGATAAAGATATTTGTTACCTTTCTCCCATTCCTCTGCGGGGATTGAGACAACTATGTACCTGCCAACTTTGTCTGATACATAATGACTAAGGAATTCACTTCCCTCTTCCGTATAAAGAGTCGGAGGCTCGGCAGGGATATCAAATGCAAGTATCTTTTCGATGTCACTTGAGAGACGATAATCGATGGATGCCCCCATACTGTTGCTCGCGGAACTCGCCATCGTTGATTCACTAGACTGGACATCGTTTGCCCGCTTAGGCTCAGTCTCTGCCGAGAGATGGGGCACAGCACTGATGTCCGACTTCTCCATCACTGAGAGCACCAACTGATCAAGTAACACGTCGATGTCACTCTTTGAAATGTCCACTTTCGCTTCCTGCCCGCTTCTTTCAAGCACGTGAGTCAATAGGGTGGTATGTGCTTCGAGGACTTCTATTCCACCGTCAAGTGTGGTTGTCTCCAGGTTTCCTGACAAACCATTGATGTTGGGTACGCGAGGCTTGTTTCTCAAATTCTCGAAAGATCTCAGCAAATGCTCGAATGGATTAGGGTTCAGCTTCACAGTGTTTCCCCTTTCTTCAGCAGCCTCCACCGTAGTGTTTGTTGCAATGGGCTGCGCCTTGTCGTCAAAGTCGTCAGTACCAGGTAATGCCGACGGCGTATTGGCGGACTCGAACTTGCTCTCCTGAGTGAAGTCAGTGGCCTTCACAGGCACTGCAACGTCCACTGCAGCATAGGCCGCGATCATAGCCAAGAGAGCGATGAATTTCACCATCGTCATGGTGGCTTGCCAGTCGAAGTGTGGAGAGCGCGATGAGAAACTGATGTATGCGCTGACGAGAGAAAAACACACAATGAGGATTGAGCCAGCGATGGTTCAGAAAGCAGTGGACAAGCCCGCACTGGGCAATCTGTAATATGGAAAGATTACCTAGCTTCAATATTCATTTTTCTCACTGCAGCCACTATTTTGATTTACGGCTGCAAACAAATCAACACCATGTTATCTCTGCGCAGCTGCTCAAGCTCTGAACCTTGCTTACTTCTACGCACTACTTCTACGCACTACTTCTACGCACAAGCACACAGAGACGTCACGTCTCCTTACAGTATGACAGCGAAGAGCTCAATGACCAATGTAAATGCATCATCTTGTGGGGGCTTGCTGCATGACACTGTTGTCGACGCCAAGTACGTGCATACGAGAAAACGATCCAAACTCTTAACAAATAGCACGATGACTCCAAGCGGACTGCCAGATCAGCTCACATCTGCACCACCACTTGTACGAAGTCATTATGTGTATAGTCATTTGACAGATTCGGAGCAGCCCGAGGACTTGTCAATTTTCGTGTAAGATTGTACATGATTTCTTGAAAGGCGCAGAGTCACTTCTACCCTTGTCGCGAGAGTCAAGTTATGGCTGTCGGTCCCTGAGACATACACCATTGCTGAAGCCATGCTAGTAGCGTGTCACGTCCACGAGCGTCGTCTTTTCTGTGGGACGCCATACAGGAAAAGTGCTTGCCGAAACACAAGAATGCGATAGCAAATGAGACATATTGGTCTGGTCATACCATGCAGACGACCTTGAGATCCATGAATTGCGCACGCTAAAAGCTCAAGGGGTCCTTCATGCATCTGGTTGGTAAACCGCCTGATTGCGTTCTGTATTTGCGGCACAGCGGCTATGGTCGGCTAGGCGACAGTGCATCACAATGCTGTGACGGGATTTCTTCGTCGTCTCGCAGCATACCATCTACGACATTGAGCTGCTGACGAGCTCAACGAGTTTCTTGCTGAGCAGGAGTACGATGACAGCCAAGTCTTGGCATTATGTGGAACGGTGCAGAACGACGGTAATTTGAAGCATGAGTCCATGTCACAACCAACTTTTGGTGTCACCAATGCAGAGCAATACCACCAGAAAATGTTTGCTATGTCGAATTGCGTATCTCACTTCGCCAGAGTCATAAGTGGTAGGCTACCCTGAGGCTTACATTGCGCCGTGGAGTCCTTAGTCCACAGATAAAGAGGTGCCACGAAAAGAAGCGAAATAGGTAAATGAAGGACCAGCTGGATTGCATACGCCGATCCACGCTATCTAAGCGTCGTTGCGAGCGCGATGTCGTGCAAGTGATGTCAAAGGATTACTGTCACATGGCCGACTTCGAGTGACTTACTGCTTCAGAAGAAACAGCTCGCTAAGTATGAGAAGGTTCTTGCAGAGATGCCGTCGTTTGAGACTGCGAGCTACATGACGCATCTGGAGCAGCTGCAGTACTTCTGGAGCAACGTCGGGCCCCTACTAAACTTCAGCGCAGAAGATAGGCGTGGATATTTTTCAAAAAGCTTATGGGATGGTATCAAAGGACACGCACCCAGTCTGGTGATAGAAATGAATCAGACGTCGCAAAGAGCGTGATGGTGATCTTCATTAATGAGCAAGCTCTGCTCGCAGCGCAGGCAGACGATTTCGTTCGTTCAACATTTTGTCCCTTAGCTTAAATCAATGCCACGGAGTACTCTGCTGTTATCACGCAGGTTGTGTACCGCCAAGTATTGGGACTGCGACGTGAACGTGGCCATCAATAAATGGTACTATTGAAGAGCGAGCTTCGTGGTGAAGGACGCATGGAGACCTTTAAAAGGGTGGAAAAGGCGGTAGAGTAGAAACATAATCTTTGGTAATGAAAGTCTTCGACCTACATTTGCACCGCTAAACGCATACCAAGCACAAGAACACCCACGGCTCAAGACAAACTACAACGGTGATGGAGTTTGAAACAAAGGCTGAGAGCTAGCCGCCAAGTCAGAAGTCTGCTGGTACCATCTTGGAGAACGCTTCCAAGCAGGGCAAGAACTTGTGCCGATTCGCGAGCACTTCTAGAAACGCCTCCGACTCTGCGTGCTGATCACGTTTAGAGGGCTTGGTAGCGATCTCACCGAGAAGCAATAGGAGGAGAAAGAGAAACTTGTGAATACGAGCATGCATGCGTGCAAGAGTACCAACGAGACGAACTTGACGAAAGTGTTGCAGATCTTGCGCCAGATGCTCAAGCTCAATGCGGCTACACTGTATGATTTCTACACACGCATTCAGAAGCAAAATGAGGGCTACAACTGGAATCTTCCTGGCGTATCGCTGTCGGTGTAGTCGTTCCAAAAGAACAAGTAAATTGTAATGCGCCACGCCTTTGATATCTCTCAGGTTGAGGCTCTGCGTCTTGATAGTGATGCCAAGAAGAGCAAGTCCACGGAGATGACAGTAGAGGAGAAGTGCTAGTACGCTGGTCGCCTTCAATCAAGTAATGAGCAATTGACACAGTGCGCCAGTTTAGCTGTGTCGACCACAGACAGAGGGGATAGGAGGAACGAAAAGAAGTCTGTCAAGAGTCTATCGGTGCTTCCTGGATACGTGCAAGACGTCGTCATCGGACTTGACCCTGGAATGTTGGTGCTGTGCACCACTGAGACAAAGGTCCTTCATCCACACCATGGTTGATGCTATGAAAGCAGGTGGAAGAAAAGAAGGAGAGGACGATGAAACAAAGATGATGATCAAGAAGAAAGAGAAGAAAAAGAAGGACCGCCCGGCCTGATTCCACCCATCGCCACACCCAAAGCATCGTAACGAGCACGACGTCGTGCTAGTGGCGTCGAAGGAGAGTACCGTCACACGAATGGCTTCAAGCGGCTAACTGCTTGGAATGAGGGTCACAAGAAACAGCACCCTGAGTACGAGAAGATCCTTGCAGAGATGCTGACGTTTAAGACTGTGAGCTTCGCGAACTGCCTGGAGCGACTGGAGCAATTCTGGAGCAATGCGACGTTCCTGCTAAGCTTCAGCGCGGAGTAGCCGTTTCTCTAGTAAACGCTCTTCCGAAAGCGCATTACACGTGTGGCGGTCGATAGATCGCGAAGCGCCTTGTTTTGACGGTGAGTATGAAAACGTGCGTGGTGGAGAAGGCGCGATGGCATTATAAGACACACGCCCAGTCCGGTGGAAGGGTTGGCAGGGGCGCTGAAGAAGCGCGTGACAGTGGTGTTTATGAAAGAGCTCATGAGGAGCAAGCTTTGCTTACAGTGCCACCAGACGCCTACGTCTGTGACATATTCTGTCTCTACGCAAGGCAAGGAAGAGGAAGACACGCAAGGGTATGGTGCTGGCGGCAATGGCTGTGGATACCTCAAGAAATTTGGAAGCGACCGTGCAGAGCGCATCGCCAAGTACTGGTACCGCAACGCAAACGCGGCCATCAACATCCTGGTACGCATAGAACTCTTCCGACGGTAGATGGAGCAAATCATGAATATGAGAAAGTATCCACACAGGTTCTGGATATTACAAGACGACATTTTCTCTGCTCCGTATGATAACATTTCTTCCTCGCTCTCTGTACGATGCCGCTCCACATGCCGTACCACTCCACAATGGACAAGGAGATAGCCAAGGCCGCTGGCATCCTCGAGTCGTGCTTTCGCTCCACCATAAGTGCTGACTCGTCCATTCCCGCCGAAATGATTCAGGACGCCGCAGGTTTGGTCTTCCTCACAGTCGTCAAGGCAGGCATGATCTGGACCGGCAAGATGGGTACAGGCGTCGTCGTTGCTCGTCTTGCCGATGGTTCGTGGTCGCCTCCGTCAGGTATTGGCACAGCTGGAATGGGCTTTGGTGCTGAGATTGGCGGCGAAATCATCGACTTTCTCATTATATTGGGCTCCCCTAGTGCTGTTAAAACCTTCAAGAAGGGCACACAGGTGTCTGTGGGCGCTGGCTTGGACCTGGCTGTAGGACCTGTGGGTCGAGCAGCTGGTGCTAGCGTCAATGCTGGAGGAGGAGGTGTCAGTGGTAACTACACGTACAGTCACGCCAAGGGTGTATTTGCTGGAGCGGGACTACACGGCTCAACGTTTATGGTCCGAGGTGAGATGAACAGTCAATTCTATGGCCGCAAAGTCACCCCCAACGAGATCTTGAGTGGACAGGTAGCTCCACCACCTGGATCTTGCGACGTTCTGTTCGATGCGATTCGTCGAGCATGCAGCCAGCATGTGAGCCACACCTTGAACACGCTTCGATCGAGGCGTTCTAGCCATAGCAATAGTTACCACGGTAGCAACGCAACACCTGATGCTGCCGATCATGCTGCTGCAGCCCATGCGACGTTTGAGTCTAGTGGTCCCTCCGCTTTCTTGAGCTCGAACCGTGGACAGCGAGCATCCGCTTCGTCAACGTCTAGGCCTCTGCCTGCAGCAAGTACCATACAGCCAGATCCGAATGATCCGCGCCTACGACGATACAGCTCGTACAAATCGGAAAAAGAACTGTATGCGCAGTTTGAACAACGAAAGAGTGGAGTTACCCCTCCTGCGCTGACTGAGTCTACACACATTCATCCAACGAACCCTTCACTGAGGTACAAGTCTTACCCGGCTCCAGCTCCCAATGCAATGTATGTAGCGCCTCCACAGGCACAAGCTATGTACGATTCGTTCGTGAAACCATCAGCACCAAAGGTTCCCCAGCAGCCTGTGCCTCCTCTTCCACCATCTACGAAGGGTGCAGAGATGAAGAAGGTATACTCGGACGTGATAAATTTCATACAAACACAGTGCCCGTACGCAAACCTGCAGGTATTCAAGGATAATTGTCGGCTCTTTGGCCAAGACGCCATGTCGCTCGATGCATTTTTCAGCTACTTGCTGTCAATTTGCTCCCACGCACTGATGAAAGAGCTCGTCCCTCAACTGGTGCGTCTTCTTCCTACACAAGAAAAGCGTGAACGCCTTTGGGTACGTGTGATATGTATCAATTGTTAGATATTTGTTGCCGATTGTGTTTTGTATTCATGGCTCATGTGGACATCGTGTTTTGACTTGACAGACATTGTATGTGCGCGAAGTGCTCCAAATCAATATTTGAGCGTCTTTATCACGTCACAAGTTCACAAGGAGATGACAGGGATTTTGCATCGACAAGTTAACAGAAAACGAGAATGCAGCATGAGGACAAGAGTGCACTTTGTGTCGATATTCCACTTTTGCACTTGTGTATTTAGACAATGCATTAGGAATGAAGCGTCGCTATCACAATAGTTTTTTCTTTGTGGACTGGGATTCTTGAGTGCCTGTCTATGATTCTGACGCAGGAAGAAATCGACGCGTGTCGCGAGTCGTTCGTGCACTTTGACAAAGATGGCAGTGGCACGATCGACAAGTACGAACTGTCAAAGGTGCTGGAAGCCATGGGGCAAAAACCCACTGATGAAGAGTTGTTTCAAATGATTGCCGAGGTTGATAGTGACCACAGCGGTGAGATTGAGTTTGCTGAGTTTTTGCAGGTCATTGAGGCACAGAAGCTACGGGTTGCGCAGTTTGACGACGAGTCGGATTTCATTGATGCCTTTGTGGCCTGCGGAGGCAACCCCGACAAGACTGGTCATGTGGAGCGGAAAATGCTGGTACAGCTCATCAAGAAGGATTTCGGTCTGCCTATCGATATTGACCGAATGCTGGATGAACTCGATACAGACGGTAGTGGAGAAATTGAGTACGAGGAGTTCAAGGCGCTGCTGTCTTAATGCGAAAACGAGTAATGATGTTGTCCTCAGCTGCTATAATAATTCTCGGCCTCGAATAATGCAAGCAAGCGAGCCAGAACTGGAGTCTATGACAAAGCTATTTTGCTTTGGAAATGCATTTTCTTGCGTAGCCGCTTCTTGGTAGGGACTGGCTCATAGCTGCATGCCTCGCATTGCTGACACGTTGCTTCGTTGATTAATGTACACCGTAAACATTGCCACTCACTGGCAGCCTCGACCGCGTCTTCGGTTGCTTCAATCGACTCGTCTGTTACTGAGTCAACACCGTCAGTACTTCGAGTATGTTTACCTAGAATCCCCAGCTTTTTGTTTTCATCCATCCGCTCCCGTTCCTCTTCTTTCTCTTCAGCTTCATTTTCCGAGATGACAATCTCTTCAGCAACATCACGAAACTCAGATGTTGCGTCCGGTGAAGTAAATGCTGGAGCAATGGCTCGCTTGGCTTTAGCCTTTGACTTTAGAGGAGTTATTGCCTTCGCTTCATCGCCGCAACCTGCTGATTCTCTTTCAGCTACAGCACGCGCAATACCACCTAAGTCATCATACCGATTCGCCGGCGACTGCTCTTGTACGAGTGGAGACGGCAATTCAACACGGATCTCATGTGTTACGGAATTCACGTAGAATTCCTGCTTGACGCTCGTGTCCAGAGCACAAAAGTGACGCCAGACACCAACAGACGCTACATCCCCTTCTGCTGCCTTCTTCGGTGGCGTGTTAACGGATGAAGTGTCAGTTGACGGCGTTGGAGGCCGTTTACCTGCTTTCCTGTCTGCAATATCCTGTCGAAGTTTGTCAAAATTGGCACGCATTTGTACCGATACCCCCGATGCCGGAGACGCCACGTTTCCACTACCTGGATTGTCATTTCCACTTTGGCTGCGTTTCACCGCGTCCGTCTTGGCCTTCTGCTGCATTCGTGCATGGTGACTCCGCACCACTTCATCTCGCACTTGAGCTGTACTCTTCGGGTTGATTGAATCTGCTTGCGCGTTTGAAAGCAGCACAAACTACGTACAAGGAGTACATTAGACATCAAATGAACAGAAAAACCACGTCAGGGTAGCGTGAAAACCTGCTCGTACCTCTTTGTGAATTTGAATGATTTCTTCTCGGTTCTTGGTAGGCACTCGGACATTAATGGAGTCCAATAGTTTCCTGACTTCCTTGTCCTTCATGACACTGTAAGACAATAAAGGCATGCGCTCTGGTTTTTCCTGCTTGGCCTTCTTCATCTTACCACTCTCAGTATTGGGCGTGGACGTAGTTGATCTCGGAGCCAAAGTACCTTGCAGTCTCTTGAGTAAATCTGGCTTGGACTTTGCAAACAGGAGCGCCACTTGCTCCAGTGCTCGGTTAGGCATCAAGTCTCGAGACACGCAGGGCTGTTTGCATTGTGGACAGAAACCATGTGCTCCCTTACTCTGTAAGAAGCGACGCACGCAAGTGGAACAAAAGGTGTGCGAGCAAGGCAGCAGCACAGGCCCATGGAAAAAGTCACCGCAGATCTGACAGCGCAGATGACTCTCCATCTCTCGCTGGGCCTTGCAGTCTTCTGGCCACTCCCATTCATCCAGCATTTCGTCACCTTTCAAGCCCATCATCTGCATCGTGTATCTAGTGGAGCAGTGTGTCTGTATAATAGGAAAGAGGGATTTAAGACTGCAATGAAGCTTGCAGCAGTGGAGACTGAGCACTTCCCGCACTCCAAAATACCGTACTATGGTACATACTGCTACAGCCTATACTTTTACCGGTTTCAGACTAGCATTTCGTCAACCAGTGACGAGATATGGCAAGCTTCTTGACTGTATTCGACGCGCAATTAACCAGGTATTTGCACGAGCTGCGAGAGCTACAGGACAAGAATCGGCAGCAACATCTCTTCCAACCTGCATTCTGGCTGCAGCAAACGGACTTTGATGTTGCGCGGGAGGTTTTCGTTGCGGTAGGCGCTTGATGAAGTGCGACACATTTGCGTCAATGGGTTCATTAATTGCATTGGACTTTGACAAGTGCAGGCTGCTGCAGCTATTGGTCAGACTGTGACCAAGTTCTCACTTGTGTATCGCAAGACACCGAGCAAGGAGGAAGGTGCGAGCATCTGTGAGGCACTGGCTAAACCGTGCGAACAGCTGCTGGCCGCCACCAACGTTGCTCTCTTTTGCGGCGCTGGACCATCGCTTGCGACGGAAATTATTAGCAATGCAAGGTATGCAGCGTTCTGTTTGAGTACTGGTATGCCAACGATTGACTGTTATGTACCCGTTGCAGTCGTTTGATCAAGAGCGTGAGCGACCTTGTGAAAGCTGTGGAGAAGAACGACCTGACGCATGTACCGCAGCTCACTGGCCGTGTGTGGGAGTACTCATCGTCTCGCGTATCCAAGTCCAATTGCGTGGCTTCGAAACGCAGCATGTTACAGGTGCGATGACAAGTCTTTGACGATTGTTTTGTTATTATTTGCTTAACCGTGATACCATTGCTTTTTGTCGACAGTGTATCACAATGCTAAACTCAACAGTTGACGAGCTCAACGAGTTCCTTGCTGAGCAGAAGGAAGACGACAGCCAAGTCTCGGCATTGGATCAAGTGGAGCAGGACGACGAGTTTGCGTTCGACTCGAGCTTGACAGAAGAAGAGCGCACGCTTTTTCAGAGTGGTGTCAAGCTGCTCTCGATGTGCGCTGCTATCATGAAACGTGGCGTGCTGACGATCAAGAAGCTGACAATTACGAATGACCAGGACGCGTTTCTCAAGTGGACAGCTAAGCTCGACGTGAGCTATACTTTAGTGCAGGACGCGATCGTGGACTTTGGCGCGGCGCTGTACCCACCCATTGGAACCGATGAGCTGACAGAGGCTGTGAGTAAATTAGAGACCTCTGCGTCGGCTATTCTAGCCTGTTTGAAACAAATGCCGGAGCTGGAAGCGACGGAAGAAGACGCTTTGGGTGTTGGTGAAGCTGCCTTCACCAAGCAGATCGTCACGGTGAAGAAGCAAATAGAGGCTTCTCAGTAATCTACGCGTCTTCCACAAGATATGTTTCGACTCTGCCGCCTTTTCTAAAGGTCTCTATGCGTCCTTCACCACGAAGTTTCACTCTTCAGCAGTGCCAGTTATTGATGGCCGCGTTCACGACGCAGTCCCAATACTTGGCGGTACACAATCTGCGTGATAGTAGCGGAGCACTCCGCGGCATTGATTTAGCATAAGGACAAAATGTCGAACGAACGAAATCGTCTGCCCGGTGTTCAGCAGGGATACGACGTTGTTCCACAGGTACTGCAGTACGTCGTGTAGCTCGCGGTCTCGAACGACTGCATCTCTGCAAGAATCTTCTCGCTGTTTCTTGTGACATTCATTCCAAGCAGTAAGTCGCTTGAAGTCAGCCATTTGACAGTGTTCCTATGCGCGACATCTTGCTCGTTACGACGCTTAGATAGCGGGAGTCGGCGCATGCAGTCCGGCTGATCCCTCTTTTACTCCTTTTGCTTCTTTCCACGGCCACCTCGTTATCTATGGAGTACACAGCGCCCACATTCTAAAATCTAATCCGATGACGACGTCTGACACGGAGGAAGTTCAAGACGTTCTTCAGGCTTCTTGCTCAAGTTTTTCGAGCTCTCCGTCTGAGGATGAAACAGCAGAACTGACACACCGTTCCCGCTCGTTACTTGATTGGCAAAGAGGTGGATTAGCTGTCGTCATACTTTGCTTCATAGACAGCTTTTGAGAATTTGCTCCACTCTCTCGACGCATGGGGAGACACCAAAGGCGTGACGCATCATCGTCAACTAATCGTCCCCGAACGAACCAGGAAGATTCAGCTTTGTGTCTCGATGCATTCTCACAAGGACCTACGTACTGTTTTACCTTGTTTTACAACATATGTCTACCATGTTTCGACACAACTCTACTACCTTTCTCTCTCTCTCTCTTTCTCTCTCTCGTGCAAGGCACATTGCGCGTGTCCATGACACACACTACCTTGAGTTACTGCTAATACCAATAAGCAGTCCCAGTCCTCCTTCTCTCGGTAAGTGACCAGTTCCTTTAGCTTCTCAAAGTGAGCTTCCTCTCCCCCTTTGCATCTATATTACTTCGACCCCCTGTAAAAAACCTTGCGACAAGTTACCTCCATCAGTATCGAGATTTGTCGTGTGAGGAGGAAGCGAGCGCCCCCGATTGCATCATTTCTAGAGAGAGAGAAGAAAGACAAGGACAAACTTCTTTGCTCGTCGTCAAGTCTCATACGCTCGTTGCACATACCAGGAATCCGCTTGAGCTCAGCATCAATTCCAGTCCGTCACGACACAAAATAGAGACGCTAACCAAGCTACTCTTCCGTTTCTCAGGGCTTTGAACTTGCCACTAAAGTCCGTCTTACGGCTCTAGCTGCCACGACAACGGCTTGTGAAACGCCTCGTCTACCAGTAGCTATAGCTCCTTCTCCGTCACGTCCATTCGATCCTGCTGCGTCATGCCGAGACAAAAGGACACGAAGCGAATCGACCCCACGCGGGCACGTCACCCAGGAGAAGCTACACCAGACACTGAGCCCCACAACGTCTTTAAAGTCAGTGGCAGTCCCATCATAAGTCCAAGGTCTATCCGCCATTGCATCGAGGAGCCTGAGTTTGGCATCGACGGCAAGCCTCGGAAGCTATCGAATGGTGGCGTGTCACTGCCTAACCCGCCATTATCGAAGGAAGATGCTCTCATAGCGGCTGCAGCGGCTGCTATCCAAGCAAAAGAAGCACAAAAGGCACTCGAAGCGGAACAGGCGGCCAACGCCAGCTTACAGGGACTTTCAGGAGTGCAGCTTGTTGTGCATCAGATGCTGGCTACTCATACCCGCACATTAGCTCAGCTGGGAGTTGAGAGAGTTGATTTTCCCAATACCCGATTATCGCTGAAGCAAGTCGAGACGATGCTGAGCCCAGTCATTTCGCTGTGCAATGCGCTACGAGCTGATCACTTTGGCATTCATGTACCGACTCCGCAGATTGCGCGCACGATGAACGACGTGCACTATTGGAAGCTATGGGAGTCGGACTTTATCGATATCGGCATTTTCTTCATGCCGCCGAATAGTACTATCCCTCTGCACAACCATCCAGGCATGAGTGTTGTCTCGAGAGTGTGAGATAATGCTGTTGTGTTGGGACTATGAAAGCAAAAGGCAGTAGTCTGATGATGATGATGTGTGTGTGTGTACTTTGCTGATGGTTACAGACTCTATGGTGCTGCTTCGGTGACGTCGTACGATATCTTGTCTGACGCGGAGGTTCAGACTCTGGAAGCTGGAAGCGAAATCGTCTATGAAGATGCTACATTCAGCTCCGAGTGCGTATTTTGCGAACATTCTCGCCTGCTAAATGCTGCAACGACTCACATCTTGCTTGTGTTTGCGTGATAGTGCCATTAATCCAGACGCTGGCTCGGTGTCATGGGCGCGTGTCAGTCGGGAGGGTCATTTTGGCCAGGAAACGACCACGTGGTTGGATCCTCGTCGGTTCAACTTACATAACATTCAGGCCAGCTCTGACATTGGCTGTGCAATACTGGACATTATGGTGCCTCCCTACGACAAGTACGTTCATTACGCATTATAGCTCGCTATTGAACGTCAAAAGTAACAATGCTGTGTTATGGTTTCTTTGCTGTAGTGCAAACCGAGATTGCCATCATTTCAAGATATTGGAGCAAAAGATGGTACGCGATGAGCGTATTGTCAAGATGCTGGAGTCTGTGAAATCCGAAAGCCTAAAGGACCCTCCGCCTTCGAACGGCACAGCAAATTCATCCCCATTATCTTCGTGATTTTCTCCTCCGAGAGCAACGAGCTCTCTTGTGTGGCCCCACTCGTGGTGTTTTCATGCCAGTGCCAAACTACATTACCAGGGTGACAGCCTAATATGGTAGATCGTCCGCTCAAGCAAACTGATGATCCTGTTCGCCAATACGAATCCTGTGCGTGCCAACAGATCAATGGACGACGTGGTAAAGCAGCCACAGATCGAGCGTGAAGTCGCACGGCTCTGCTGACCAAGACAGGTTGTATAGTACTAGTGGCTTGAACGGAAGCTCGAGGATGGCAAAGTACAAGGCTTTGCATGGCCAATCATTGCCTTGAGAGACGCAAGGTTAAAGTCAAGCACATTTTACGGTAAACTTGCAATGAATCGATCCACTACTCCGTTACTACGTAATTGTAACTGATAAATACATCATTCGGCACTTGACGCCGGCATCTGTGGTCACTACAGTTGCGTCATTCCATCACCTCCTTCGGACTGGGCGGAACCAATTCTGTCGGTCTTTTCATCACGCTCTTGTGGCTGCCAGCTCTTGTCTATCTCCAAAGTAATCTTTGGTGTATACTTGAACGAACGAAACTTGGTACGAAATGGAGCGTCGTCAAGCCCCATAGCATTGATCACCTGTAGCTGCAGTTTACCGTCCATGTATCCCAATAGCTTGCGGACGCAGTAGATTGTCGAGGCATTGAGGTCAGCTCCTCCAAAATCACGACGATACCATTCGCATACTCGCGGCAAGACGATGGTGTTGGAATCCTCCTTCATCTCCAAGTGCCCTTGCGCACTTGAGCGCGCGAGCAATGAGCGCACAACGGCATTCAACTGGTCGTGCACGTGCGCCGGCTCATAAATCATGACCTTTTCACTACCAAAGTGGTTTAGTACTAATGCCAGACTGAGACGGAAATCAGGATGAGCAACGCCCAGATCCTGCAGTCGACTCGCTGATCCATTCGCTGCTGTCAAAACGCTAGTCACGTTCACATGGGGGAGCTCGGCGCGGGGTAAGCGAGCACGTAGGATCACGTGTTCGATCTCTGCCAGTGAAAGGCTAACCTGTCCTCCTCCCTCTGGCCCACAATTCAGTACATAACATGTCTGCATAAGAAAGTGATTCCATTGACCTTTGCTGCGTGGAAAGCCTTGTGCGATCATTGCGTGCGCGAGCACCGCATGGTACAAATTCAAGTAGAAAGTGACCTGTTCTTCGTGGGAGCCGGAGTCCTGCAGTGTTCGTAAGTCCACTGCTCGTAGAGCACTAGCATCATCCAAGAACGCTAGGACGTCGGTTACTGAAAGCTGCTGCGTGTTGTTGAGGATGTGCAGTGCACGCATCAGTGTACGTTTCACGAGCCTTAATGCGCCAGGAACAGTATCCGTAGCAATCACTTCGGCATCGGCGTGATCATTGACGTCATCACTCTGCGGCTTCTGAGCTTTCAGCTGTGGGAAAAATAATCGTGAGTTGAGTTCGACACGATTGGCGGGTTGAAGTGCAGTGGAGACAGCAAAGCCGATGTACATCTCGCCACGCAGCGCACGATCAAAGTTAACCTTGGGATTGCAATACTGCAAAATACCTCGCACCCAAGCATCCCGAGTGGAGCGCGTACCGACACACAGCACAATTTCCTCTGCAAATGTGCTGATTTGCAGTGCAAAGGCTCCGTCGATGCCACTGGAACCATCGCGATATGCTGCAGCCGAAGGCACCTCTACCGCTTGAGCGCCGATAATGTGCGAGCTCAGTACTTGTTTCTCAGCGCTGGAAGCGTACGAACGATAGAATAGCAAGGCGTCTTTTGTGAGCAGTAAGACTTCCTGCCGCAGTAACTCAGCTGAGTAGTAGCGGTAAATCACTCCTTCAAAGACCACACCCATCTCTTCGCGGTCCCGCCGGCTCAGATTCACACCAATCCGAGAGGAAGATAACTTGGTGCTAGGAGTATACGCTTCTTGCAGTCTCTGACGTCTTGTGAGGCATTTGTAGAGCGCGGCCTGGGCCGCAATTAAATGGGTCTCGTCCAGAGTCTTTCGCTCGTCTCCAGAACGTTCGCCATCCAAGGTGTCAGTCTCACTCAAACAATCACTAGAGTACAACGGTAATGCCGACGGTGGGAGTGGCTCTCGAGCGAGTCTTTGAAGATGCATTACAACCTGCTGCGCTTCAGTTGAGATCGTGCTGTAGCTGCCAATACGCGCATGACTATGAAAACGCAATTTGGACAGCTCCTCTGCTACTTTGCCGCATTTCAAAACATGACGACCTTGCAGTAAGTTACGCAGCTCATGACTGCTTGCGATGGCAAGTCGGTAACGGGAGAGGGGTTTCTCCAGCTCATCGTCGTCGTCGAGAGCTTCGTCGTATTCACCGACTTTGTCTTTCACTGCAAACACGTAGTGCACTCGACGCACATCTGAGGCCACGTCGACTTCTTCCATCCAGCATAAATAGGAAAACGAAAGCTGTCCGAGTCGGCGAGCATGCTCAAGGCGTAAAAAGTCTGCATGTTCCTGTACCAGTACTGGATTATCTTCTGTCATGGAGCTGGCATCACTCAAAGTCGTGCTCATCGTGCTCATCTCCGAGCCCACAGCACTCAATCCGGTTCCCGAAACAGTCGATGCTCTCCCGCTACTGTATTGCCCCGTGCCTTCTCCCGACGTCGTATTCGTGTCAAAGCCATTACGAAGATGGCGTCTGTGCTTGTCGTATTTGACCTCAAAGGAAAACAAATACTCCTTGTCGCGCTGGCAGTGGCTATCGGAGACCTCAGCGACAGTCGAATGCACTTCATAGGCCACAAGCCGCAGTGGCAAAGAGTCGAAGAAACTTGCGAGATCCATTGCATTGAGTCCACCAGGTAAATTGGCCGTCTCCCACCTCGTCAAATCCACGTACATGGTATGAAAGTCGAACGTATACGTTGGCCCTACTTCATATCTCTCTGCACCTAAAGGCGTGTGTCTTCTTTCGTTGCGTTGCTCGTCACTTTCTCCAAAGTCGTCAATTCCTAATACCGGCGGCGTCTCTCCTTCACGTGTTTCTACGAATTGATCCGCTGATTGAAAGAGTGGAAATGCCACCGCTGGTAGCTCGTCTGCGTCTTTGCTGTCCACGGAGCTGCCAAAGCTGAAGCTCACACGACCTACTAATCTCCTGATCAGTCCCATTATTACCAACGCCACACTGCGCGTAAACACGCCTGGGGCAATTTTCGCTGGTAGCTCGCCTCCAAGGTAGACAGGACCTTGTGGGATCTTCTTGAAGCGTCCCTGTACCTGAATCCAAAACATACGGCGCTTGCCAGCAAACAGCGTAGCGTAGTACGGGTCCTCGGGTTGTGTACGCACTAGGAACAATGCGTGGCCAGCAAAAAGTTCCGTCTCAAAGGCGACAGGCGCACGCGCATTCATCTGCAGATCGTCGCGCTGCTCGGTCTCGATGCTGCCAACGTCTCGCACGACGAGGCTGGCCAAGCGACGACGTGCCATACGCTGCATTTCGTTCTCCTCTTCCTCTTCTTTCCGCTGCTGCAGTGCTTCGTCGTCCTGTTGCTCTTGGTCTTCATCGGGTTGGAGCTCCTCGTCTCCTTCAGTGGACACTTCGTCGAAGAGAGTGGACGACGTCCGCTCATTCGCTGTCTTGTTGAGCTTGACGAGACTAAGGCCGTGTTCGAGCAAGATAAAGAGCAGTAGCACGCCTAGTAGTCCATAAAGGCCTAGCACGTAGTGCACTGCGACACTAAGCAACGCCAACGCTGCCAAATCTGGTAGCCAGTCCGCTTCGTCCGCCATGCGTCCGCTCGACTACTTAAAATGGTGGGGGGCACAAAGTTTGCGCCTAAAACGGGACGGCGGAGTTGGTTATCTCCGCGTGGGATATAGCGGTAGTGAGTGCGAGAGAGAGAGAGAGAGAGAGAACGCGCGCACTTATAAGCGAGAGAGACTGTTTGACTAAAGCAGCTAGAGCGGTTTGGGACAATATAACGCCCAACGGAAACTTACAATGTGAGCTTCTGATACGGATCTATCGAATGACGCTTGGAAAAGATTGCTCTGATTCATCGACTCAGAATCGAGAGTACCGTATACAGTACTACAGGCCATTATTTCCCATGCCTATTGTCCTCCTTAGTGGACGACGAACTGGATTCGAGGGTCACAAGACTGGCAATAAGAACACACGATGTAGTCATTTCGTGCCACTTGTATACTCCAAGGAAAACAAGATATTGACGATGCGCGATCGAAGGCATCAACCGTCGGAAAATGAGTACATTATGTGGTACACACGGTAAGGCGTTCACTAACTCTGATCATTGGCCACTGAATGCTTGACATCCGTCTCCACAATACAAAAGCCACTAAAGTGTCACTTTGCTTAAGTAACGGAGCTCTTTCTTCATGAAGTTGTGCGACGCCAGCTTTGTCGTGGATAATCAACGTCATATTGACGGTGGAGCTATGGGCTATGCACCACATAGAGAGGAGGATCGAATC
The DNA here is from genome assembly GCA_003991265.1 of Pseudoperonospora humuli. NCBI lineage: Eukaryota > Oomycota > Peronosporomycetes > Peronosporales > Peronosporaceae > Pseudoperonospora > Pseudoperonospora humuli. The sequence continues at coordinate 19,720 of NQFO01001262.1, forward strand.
AAGAAGAAACGGCAACATCGGAAAGCCACTTGTTTTCAACCGACGTCGTCTCTGCCCCCTTCGAAGAGCTTCGCCGTCGCAACTCCCGCAGTTCCATTGTTGAGAAAAACGACCAAGAAACAGCAGACCAAGAAGAAGGCGGAGAATGACGTCAAGAAGCAGGATGCTGCGGATCTACTGTGCCAGGACAGCGTCAAGAGTCGCAACCACAAGCTCGTGCTGGCTCCAGCAATTAGCGATCCGTCCACGTATTCCTTTTGTGTGTCTAACAATTTTCCCAGCTGGGGAGGGAAGCAGAAACGAGTGGACATGATGAAGCCGACGCATACGACTGATCGAGCAGTGACCGACGCACTCCATGAAGAAATTTTGGAGTATACAATGTATACCAAGACAACAGTGGGGAAAATGGCAGTGCACATTGAAGAAGTAATTGCAAACGTACGTTCAAGTGTGGTGTCAATGTGGCCACAATCGAAAGTAGAGACGTTTGGGTCCTATTCAACAGGCATTTGGCTTCCAAGTAGTGACGTGGATCTCGTCATTCTTGATGTGGTGGAAGTAAATGACGCAAAGTTAACTGCAAAATATCTGAAAGAACTCGCTCAAGTACTGGAGACAAAGGAATGGGTTGAGTCGCTACTTGTGCTGGAAATGGCCAAGGTGCCAGTATTGAAACTAGTCAGTGCCGGAACGTCAGTGCCGATTGACATCACGTTTGAGTCGGCTGCAACACACAGTGGACTGCTCGCACGCGATCTTATTAAGCGTTATGCGGACACGATGCCGGAATTGTATCCTCTAGCAATTGTATTCAAGCAGCTTCTGCGCGAACGCGACTTGAACGACGCGTACACAGGAGGCCTCAGCTCGTACTCAGTCGTACTCATGCTTATTCACTTCTCGCAGCTCTGGCGGAATGGTGACTCGTGCTTTGAAGCAGCTTCTATCTATGCGTCGGGATCACTTCCACCAGTACCATCTACACTTGCATCCAACAACCAGCCTTTGAAGGTAGAACGGATACAGGCAGACTCGGCTTCCGTATGCGGTAGTAGTAAAGCTGGTGTTGAGCGTAATGCTGTCGAAGCGGCGACTTGTTCAGCCCAGCGTTCAGGAACGACATTTGCAGGTACTAAAAACACGCTGGAGAAGTCGAGCTCTTTGCCGTTGCCAGCACTAACCTCATCTTATGCAGCTATAGTGTCTCGTGAGAAGCAGCAAGCTTCGGGTGATTCTTCTCGAGATACTTCTTCGGGTGATTCCTCTCGAGATACTTCTTCGAATGATTCTTCTCGCGATGCTTCTTCGAATGATTCCTCTCGCGATGCTTTGTCGGAGCCACGATTCAGTTATGCTGCAGTAGCAGCTGGCATTGTCAAAGTGTCTGAAACAAAGAAGCTGGCTGGTCCGCCATCTAGCTATGCTGCGGCAGTCTCCGCGCCCGCCGGATCATCGTCATCAGCAAGTCGAAAACCAATTATGACAGCCAAGAAACAGCCTCAGGACGCACACTCGTTAGACGCGATTAGTGTGTCGAGCAGTAACGCTGACACAGAAGACTCAAGCTCGTCATGCAGCCATTCTTCCTCAACGGACAGTGACGACGAATCAGCCAAGGTGCTATCTCATCAGCCTCCTGCATCACTTGGCGAACACACGATGATGATTCTTGAGTTTTTTGGAATAATTTTCGACTATCGTAAGAACGGCTTATCGGTGCGTGACGGCGGATACATTTACAGACTCGCAGATAGCCATCGCTCGCACGTCGGCAAGCCAGCGTTGGTAATCGAGGACCCAATCCATCCAGATCGCAATGTGAGCGCTAGCAGCTTTGCTTTCTCCAAGGTTGTAGCCTTGTTTGAAGATTCCTACTATGCTCTAAAGTATTTCCGCCCAACAAGATTTACTCCATCGGCGCTGAGCTGTCTGCTTAGCACTTCGGGTCACTCAAGCCACATGAACGACAGTCACAGCAAAGTGCAGAGTATTTTGTCATAGCTCCATTGGATCAAGTTGATTCAAGCACGCGTCCATGTTGAGAGAGCACGTTAAGGCATGCACGGAAACACCAAAAAGTTTGTAGTCTAAATACCAGAAACAAAGTAAATTCAACGAGAAATTGAAGATGGGGGTGCTCAATACAATTAGCCACCGGCACAGTCTAGTCTGCGCGTAAGTGTCGGGTACATAATTTGATGAACGTGAAGTGCTTCCTTGCTTTCATTTCCTACAGCTGCTGGATTATTTGACCCACGTCCGACCGCGACGAGCGATCCCGATCGCGAGCACAGCGACCGATGTTCCCAACAATGCAAGCCCAACAAATTGTCGATGCTCGTCGATGAATTCGCTGGCACGAATAAGCCACGAGGAAGCACAAAGGGTAGGACCTTCTGCATTCTTGCTGCTTGAAGTTGAGACAGCCTTCTCGTTCCTAGAGCTCGTTTTTCTCCGAGAAACGAGGTCCTCAATGTCGCGCTGCACCGGTTTACCATTGGATTTGTTCTTTAAGGCCAATTGACCACATGCGCCGTCAATGTCTGTGCCATGGTTCTCGCGAATCGTAGCCTTGAGATTGTAAGGTTCGCGTAGGACCGCGTGGAAGGCACGGATGTCCTCAGGAGATGGCGATTGGAACTGCGCACCGACTTCCGTAGTGTTGTATGGGATGAGATTGACGTGCACTGATCGGTTCTGCAGCAATTTCCCAAGCAAGTGCGCCGTCTCGATCGAGTCGTTGACACCTGCCAACATGCAGTACTCCACCATCACCAGACGTCCTTCCCTATCGAAATCAAGCAGCACAGTAATCAACAACACATCCCACCCAAAACAAGTAACATCACCGTAAGCTACGTACTTCATCGCGAGGTGGTCGTCAATTGCCGTCATGAGTTTGTCCAGCGGGTAAGCAGTCGACGTGGGCACAATCTCATTGCGCATCTCCTGCGTCGGAGCGTGCAGTGATAGTGCCAGACGCACGAGTGGAGCATCATGCGATAGCTGACGAATGCGATGAATCACACCTACTGTGGACAGCGTGATATGCTTGGGAGCAAGTCCAAAGACTTTGGTCATGGCTCGTATGGCCGCCAGCACGGCGTTATAATTGTTCAGAGGTTCGCCCATGCCCATGAACACCACGTTGCGAATGGGTACGACCCGGTTTGCATGCGCAAGTTGCTCTAAGATCTCACCACTGCACAGGTCAGCGATCATACCGAGCGTACCCGTAGCACAAAATGTGCAGCCCATCTGACAGCCCACTTGGGAGCTCACGCAGAGCGTGTTGCGGCCCTTATGCCGCATGATTACGGCCTCGATATCATGATTGTCCTGTAACTTTAGCAGAAGCTTCACGGTACCGTCAGCTGAATGCTGCTTTGTCGTTACGGACGTCGTGAAGGGTGCAAAGTGCTCGCCTAGCAGCGCCCGAAGTGCTTTGGGGATGCCTGGAATTTCGGCAAATGAAGCCTCCGAGTTCTGCGCCATATAGCGCCAGATGGTCAGTGCATGAAGCTCCTTGAATTCGTGCGTCTGCAGAAACTTCAACAGCGCTTTCTGATCAAATATCGGCAGCGGAGACAGCGTACGCTTCTTAACCATACTTCCAAATGTGTGACGCTTTGATGCCCAGTCAAAGTTAGTGATAATGCCACCTCCTACAATATCTAGGCTTAAGCTGAGTGGATATTTTCTCATCCTTACGCTTTTGTTCTACGTACCTTCTCAAAGGCTTCATACACTTCAGTCCTACAACTTCGACTGTGATTGGTGGATGGCTGAACCATGCGTCAAAGAAAGTCATGGAGGTGACAGTGGAGGAGATATAACAGTACGCTGGTCGCCTTTTCTGCTGTATTGTCCACAGACTGAGGGCGAGAAGATGACCGACAAGAAGTCTGTCGAGTGTCCAGCGAGTCCTTCTATTTACGTGCAAGGCGTCGATGTGGGCGTTGTATACTGCTGAGAGAAAAGTTCTTCGCCCACACCATGGTTGATGCTATGAAAGCAGACCGAAGAAGAGGAAGAGAAAGAAGAAGAGGTAGGACAGACCGGTCTGGATCCACCGATCCCCGCAACCTAAGCGATAAAACCAGCGCGATATCATGCAAGTGATGTCGAAGGAGTACCGTCACTTCAAGCGATTTACCGCTTGGATCGAGTCACGCGCAACAGCACCCTGAGTACGAGAAGATTCTTGCAGAGATGCAGTCGTTCAAGGCCGTGATACCTGGAACGACTGCAGTACTTCTAGAGCAACGTGACGTTCCTGCTGAACTTCAGCGCGGAGCGACCGTTTCTCAAGTGAATATTCTTTTGGAAGCGTATGGCTCGTGCGGCGGTTGATGCGATCGCAAAGTATATTGTTCCGACGGTGAGCACGAATCCGTGCGTGGCGTATGGGACTGGAATGAGCACAATGGTATCAAAGGACACGCGCCTAGTCTGGTGAAAAGGTTGGCAGAGGTGTTGCAGAAGCGCGCGACTGTGGTGCTGTAATTCAAGAAGCAGCAGAAGAGGAAGACGCGCAAGGATGTGGCAGCAGCAGACAAGGCGGCAGTGGCTACGGATTCCCAAAAAAGCCGAAGAATCATGCTTGGGAGTGCTCCGCTACGACCACGCAGAGTGTATGGGACCGCTACGTGAGCGCCGCCATCAACATTGGTCAATCTGCTCAAGAGCGAAGTGCGCCATCAGATAATAGATGGAGATGAGAAAGTGTCCGCTCAGATATTGTATGTGACATTTCAGTGCTAAGCTGTGTGATACACTTTAACGACAATGGGCAGCAGTCAAAAAAGGGCAATGTTTATAGGCACTTGTGGCCTAAGTGTGCCAATCTCCATTTGTTCTCTTGACGCTACATGATAACTCAGGAGACGACTCAAGGACTTGATCGTGACTACCTCTACCTAATTTTCCACTTGCTCCAAGACGCAAATCGAGGAATTCCACCAGCGCGACAGTCATTGGACTTAGTGAGGACCAAGACGAAGCGGTTGTTACCACGCGGCTACCAATTGCAACGTAAAGGAGCGGGTCGAGCATCACAATACGCACGAGCTCTTCCATGAAATCAGCGCAAGACTTGTCTCCGCCCTGACCCAAACTTTCGAGCCAGCATGTGACTTCTTCGCTTGCGCGTCCACCCGTATGTTGTTCTCTTTCTTGTGTGTTAAGGCCAAAAATGTCCGAAGCAAGCAAAGTCCGCTGAAGCACTTGGCCTGCGAGCTCCTGCACGGCACGACTTGGCGTTGAAACGTACAGCAGCAGCAGCTGCCGAAGCTTGGACCGATGATTCGAGTCGCCACTCGTGAAAAGAAAACGCAAACGAGGGGCGTCTACAGCGAGCAAGAAGCGCAACATCTCGCCAACAATCAGACTCTGCATCGGTACAACCATAGGACTACGCTCAATGGAACAATCCAAGTAATGCCACAGTAGCGTCTTTGCCAAATCAACTTTCACCTCACGCATTGTTTGAGGAAGGCACTCTAAGTACAGGCGAAAGACGGTGAGAGCACGCACGTAGATAAGCGTAAGTTTCCGCTCCTGTGAGGCGCATAACTTCAGTAACAAAGAGACCAGTGCTTCTGGGCTTGGAACGAGAAAGCGTAGCTCCGACTGCACTTCTGAAGCTAGACCCAGCGATTCCAATGACGGGGTCATGCGTACGTAACGAGTCAGCATTGCTTCAATCACACCCAGAGACGAATAGACGACTAGATTGTTGCTGTGCTGGATGCAACGAGAAAGCTCCTTGCGGAAGTTACCGGGAGCAATAAGCCGCGACGCCAGGGTCTGCGCGGAGCACCACAAAGAGAGCGTGCCTTTCTTTCTTGTCGGCATTCCTACCATTGCTGCATCCAAAGAGCAAGAGAGTAATTTCTGCACCAAAGAAGTCATGCAAAACCAGCGGTAGACTGGCTTTGGGTCAAGCTGAACCGACAGTGCAGCGAGATACTCGGACAAGAAGCCCGGATACGTCGTAACAAACTGCATCACTAGCGTCTGTGCGTGTGTGCTGCTCAAAAGTTCCTTCATACCAATCGTTGCCGCAGCCTTACGGATGACCTTGAGTGCATACACCTCTTGTGACGAGATTGCGTCTTCTTCAAGTTGTGAACATGCCGATTTGACCAGAAAAAGTCGCAGCGCTTGCTGCTGTGGTACCACATAGAGCGCATTTTCTTCAAAAAAGAGAGCATTCAGCACTCGTAGCGCTATCTCTCTCACCGCTTCAT
>NQFO01001272.1:2430-26171 GCA_003991265.1 Pseudoperonospora humuli
CCACCAGCACCAGGAGGACCGGCAGGAGGAGGACCACCAGCACCAGGAGGAGGACCAGCACCAGGTGTCTTAGGAGCGGGAGGAGTGGCCGGTTTAGGAGGAGAGTCACCTCCAACGCCGGTTGGTGTCTTTGGGGTGTTATCCTTAGGTGGCGAGCCAGCTGGAGGAGTCACAGGTCCGGCAGGTGGGTGCTCACCCGTCGTAGGCGCCTTTGGTGTTTCTGGCGTCTTTGGTGCAGGAGGGGTCTTGTTCTCAGGAGAAGGAGGCGGGTAGTTGTACGTCAAAGGAGTGCACGGGGGTTCATCGCCATCCTTAGGTCCAGGAGGAGGGACACCAGCGTCAGGGGTCTTCGGGGTGTTGTCCTTAGGAGGCGTGTTGTTGTCCTTAGGAGGCGTGTTGTCCTTAGGTGGCGTGTTGTTGCTCTTTTCACCAGTAGGGGYCTTAGGAGGAGGCGTCGTAGGGCCAGGCGTCGGCTTAGGATCCTTAGGCGTCGTTGGGACAGACGGAGGAGTGACTGGTCCGGCAGGAGGAGGACCACCAGCACCAGGAGGACCGGCAGCAGGAGGACCACCAGCACCAGGAGGACCGGCAGGAGGAGGACCACCAACACCAGGAGGTCCAGCAGGGGTAGGAGGACCAGCACCAGGCGTCTTAGGAGCGGGAGGAGTGGCCGGTTTAGGAGGAGAGTCACCTCCAACGTTGGTTGGTGTCTTTGGGGTGTTATCCTTAGGTGGCGGGTTGTTGGTCTTGTCAACACCGGGAGTCACAGGTGGAGGCGGTCCTGAACCAGGAGTTCCGTCTGGAGTCCATGGAGCAGGTGGCTTGCCTACACCTGGTGGGTTTTGCACAGCAGTTGGGCCCGTAGGGGTCGTCGGAGGCGGGTTGCCATGAGGAGGTGTTGCCGGTGTTGGGCCCGGAACAGTAGGAGTTGTAGGTGGGGGCGGAGTGCCCGTACCGTTGCCTGTTGCCGGCGGTTTGCCGTCATCAGTGTGCGTGTACGAGTCGTCACCGACATCTTCGGGTGGAGGGGCCTGAACGCCATTGTCGATCGGAAGACCGCTGCCACCCAGGACAACCTGCATGGCCAAAGCTGAAAGTACAATTGCTGTGTACACCTTCATCGTCAAAGTTGAGTCTGTACAGGAAACGATTGGGTAGGCTGTTGAACACTAGACTGGAATCTCCAACCAGGGACGAAGTTTGCAGATTCGCTCTTGAGAGGAAATTGGGGAATGAGAGAAGAGGGGCATGCCATTCATTGCGCGCCGCGACCTGACGATGCGCGAGAGCGGCAGGGAGCTCCCTCTCTCGCTCTCCCTCTCGTCATGCGCTCTTTTCTGGTAGGATTGTTCTCTTACTTTCAGTATGCTCAGCCCAGCTTTTACGCATGCACGACATGTGGATGGACGAGCCTCAGCATCTGACCTCCTTTTACTGCAACAGAGTATGGCATACTTGATGCAAGTCTATTCTATATTCCGCACGACAACAAGTTTGGATGTGTGGATGCAGCTGAGGCATGTCTCTCTACCTAGAATGTCGTAGCTTTGTGGCTATTGTGTTCCCATGAAGAAAATTGAGAAAATCCACTCTATCTGAGGACAATGTTGTCTGATCCAAGATTGGACACGGCAAGCTAGAGAGACCAGCATGAACTCTGCATCCATGAATGAGAGGGCTCTCTGGACCTTGCTCATATGCCAGCGTGCAATTCTAGCACTTAAACGTTCTTGATGTTACTGGAAAGCGTTCCGCTGTGACCATAGGTATGCCCTTATGGCGACATGCAAAAATCGTATTGCCTATCCCATACTTCACTATCAAGTAAAGTACCTACCTAGCCATCGCAAACATACTGCACGCACGCACGCAATTGCCCTGGAAAACTAACAATTGTCAATACAATCACATACTAGTAGTGTCATGGAGTGTCTGCATTTCAATGTCCAAACTTGACAGTGTGAGGCACTAAAACCGTAAATAATTCGTCTTGTTAGAGCGCGTAACTTTACTGTCCAGTACGAACGACACGCCACGGTGGGTGTTGTAAGCTTGTCACCCACGTACGACGGGCTTCTTGGTTAGTCCACTGCCAGCCAGGAACAGCTTGAGACAGCTGGAAGGGCCGGCGTCATCAAAGCCGCAGTCGTCGGTCGGCCATCCTCCGTTATGTTCGACCAAAATCAAGATACTGTTACTAACAGTTCATAGAATGCACAGCTGGGAGAATGCGTTTGCGGCAGCAAAACGTGCACAATAGCCACTAGCTGGGATGAACACCTCCAGAGCAAAGAATATTTAGATGCTCCATGTTGCTAAATGCGCTACTAGTACTGTTCTGGTTGCGTGTTTAGATGAAGTCTTGCATCGTTTTAACATACTGATAAGAAAGCATCACAAGTACACTGGTAACATATAAGAAGTCGTAAACTTCAACTCGAGATGCAGCTTCTGGACCTTGCATTGTACTATCTTATCATGATGTTCGTCTATACGAGCAACCGCAATTGCTGCATTTTGAGCGAGTCAAACATCTCTTTATCGTGACTATCGCCAGCAGCAGCGTATATCTAATAGAGAAAACAGCAACGTCGCATGCATCTTCATCACCTCTCGTAACATCTTCTTCGTCTATACACCAATAATGGCAACAAGGACACATTCTTCTTCATATCCACTACTAGCTTCTCCATCAACAGTTGTAGCAGCTCATAATGATCGCATCCTTATCAGCAGCGTCTTCATGTAAGCGATACAGATCATATTGGCATGTGAAGAGGCATGTAAAGACTTCAATGTAATGTGACTTTCCATCCGTTACTCGGCTAAATGCATCTAATTCTGAATGACTCGGCTCGTGTTGAAGTGTCTGGAGCATTAAGCAGCAGTCGAAAGAGGTCAAAGCACAACATGAGCAATCTAAGTACACCGTCCAGTCAATGTAGCATCTCTGAATCCGAGTCGGACATCAGCATTGACCCCGGTAGCGCCGACAGTATCTGCATCTTGGGATGCAGTAGCAAGCCACGTCGCGTTATCTACGAAAGCAGTGAGTTAGATGACAACGACGTACATAACGAGCTTGGTCTCAGTGCCGACGACATAAACGAGATGCAAAATGCTAAGTGTACCAACCATCGTCTCTCGCAAGGCAGCGAAAGCTCCGACCTTACCTCGTCTCACTCCGACTTGGTAGACGACGAAATGATGGGCATTGAGGAGGAAGTCGTTTTCAGTGACTTTAACAGCTTTGTGAGCGTCGGGACATCCGGCTCGGAGTATGGAACACCGCATCAACTGCGCGGTCAACCGCTTCACTTTCAGCAGCTTTATCAACAAAACCAGCAACTCCGAATGCTCCAGCAACAGCAAAAAGAGCAGATCCAAGAGCAACAACAGCGGTTCCCTCGTGCTTATGAGGCTGCCAGTATTTCTTCGACTCTATTCTATCAACACCTTCGTAGTGGTTTTACACCCCATAGAGCTATCTTGAATGGAGACAAAATCTCTTCAAGAGCTCTATCAGACCTAGATGTCAATACTCAATCGAACGAAGCAAAGCCCGATGTATCTCTTGGAACACCCAGCGATCCTTATGATGTACTCGGGACGCCACCAGGGGAACCTCCGATCATTCGACCCTCCCAATCAGTATCGGAGCACAATACACGCAAAAGTTTGGCACCTAATGATGAATTTCACTCGCAGGCGCTGCAATATCTACCTCGGTCAATGAATTCGTTGCTGCTGCTCGTGCTCATGGCCATAGGCTTCGGCATCGGCTTCGCAGCTCTTTTAGCTGACCCACCAGGTGCATACGGGTACTGGCTCCACCAAGTAGGCACGCTCTACATCCGTCTTGTCAACTGCGCTGCTGTGCCGATGGGAATTTGTCAGGTGATCTTTTCAGTATCTACACTCACGGCACGGGGAACTCTATGGCGACTCTGGCTCAAGACGCTGGGACTTCACTTGATCATTTGTCTTTCATCCGTGACAATGGCCATCATTCTCGCAGGTGCCTTTCGTTCTTCCTTGAAACAGACAGACGTCCTTAGCTTCGACGTCTCCAGCGCTCGGTTTGGTTTTCAATGCAGCAACTCCAAATACCTCGAGCTCAATGGAACGTCATTAGTCTGCAACTCGGACACATTTAATGACGAGAAGAGCACAGCAGCAGTCTTTTCAAGCTTTGTGGATGTAAATGCCGTGCTAGGCTTGCCCGAGTCGATAACCCGTCTGAGTTTCACGCAATACTTCTTGCTGTTGAGTGCACGCTACGTTCCAAATAACGCTGTACAGGCGCTGGCTGCTGATCACTACATTAGCGCTATGATGATTGCAACAGTCTTGGGTGTGGCCGTCACGCGCAGCTTTCGTGGTGGTGGTGTGGGTCACGATCGTAGCGATACGAGACGTAACCCTTTGCTGAGAGTCTTTGTACATTTGTACAGCGCCCTATTCACAATTCTGGATTGGTTGCAGTCTTTGGTGCTCATCGCCGTCCTGCCACTCACCACTGGCTCAGTGCTCGTTGATCCGTTGAACGCTAAGCTCGGCTCATTCGTTGGGATGTGGTGTCTTGTCACTTTTATCGCGTGCGTCATCCAAAGCCTCGTGCTCTGTCCGATCCTTTTCTACTGGGTAACTCGTCGTCAGCCATTCGGGTGGCTACTCAAGGTCATGCCGGCATTACTATATAGTGTGCTCCTCCAGTCTTCTCTGCTGTCACTACCAATTGCTACCAAGAGCGTGTTGCGTTCGCGTGAAGTTCCTTCGGCCATCTTTGGTGCTCTGTTTCCAGTTCTAGCCGCATGCAATGGCTTGGCTCAGGCGATAAGTCTGCCCATTGCGATTATGTGGGCAGTCAACTACACTGACTGTGGTCTACCACTTGACTGGAGCAACAGTATGCTTCTCTTTGGTTATACAATGATCGCGAGTCTCGGCGATACAGCACTACCACGATCACATATTGTCTACTTTCTCACTGTGTGGCTTTCCTTCTGTGGTAATCGAGATTTACCATCTACGCCCATTGCAATTGGTGGCGTCATGCTCATTATCAGCAGACTGCAAGCATTTACTAACACGGCTACGAACCTCATGCTTGTGCGCATGGCGGCGAGCACAAACGATGCGCGACAATTCGCAATGTCATAGAAGATATTGGAGCATCAAGACTTGGGAGTGATTGCATCGAAACGATAGAGTCACTGCATGTGGCTCTGTAGACTTTTTCAGCCCTCGTTTACTACTTTACATAGCGCACTTCATTGAATCAATCAAGCCCGTAGCCATAAGTTTCGACGAACGCTGACAGCGCTGCGGACCCAAGTTGAAGGACAAATCAAGGTATGGTATGTCAACTTTTATGTACGATGGGCTCTTATACGATAAGTTTCGAGAGCCTTGAAGAAGAGATGGCGCAAGGGTATAATGCTCGTAGCGCAATCCATACCATAGAAATGCAATCCATACCGCGATCGATTTATTACGTTCTTAATCCATTCACTAGCTCCGCTGCTCATGGCGCCTCGCCTGCCCCTACGCGTAGCTGTGGCTCTGTCGTTGATGGCTGTATGTGCCTCAATGAAGCTCGTGCGTATTCCGCTCGAGAATTATGACCAGATGCAGTTCATTGGCTGCATTGGCGTAGGCTCTCCGCCACAACGTTTCCAGGTCATCTTTGACACGGGCTCTAGTGATGTCTGGCTGCCCGGGACTAACTGCGTCGATTGTGCCGGCTCTAGACGCTACCACGCGGCAGTCTCGCGATCGCATGAGGCACTGAATGAGCCCTTTCGACTCGAGTACGGCAGTGGTAACGCCACTGGCCGCATCATGCGCGAACAGATCTCGCTATTTGGAGGTGACACTGCAGACGAAACGCTTACGTTGTCGAAAGTGCACATAGGCAGCGTTAGCAGAACCACAAAGAGACTGCAGCAGTTTCATGCCGACGGCATCGTGGGACTCGGACTTGAGACGCTGGCGACGATCACGAAGCCTAGTCTGTTAGAATCAGACCCGAGACTGCACCGCTTCTCCATTTACATCAACCCGTTGCCAAGCGCATTGCCACCCGCGCAGCTTATCTTGGGAGGGGTGGACAATTTCCTTCCAGTGGCACATTTGCCACAGACTAATCAGCCATCAGTAAGATGGCATCATTTTCCATTGGTAAAGTATCCTTCGTCCAGTCGGCAAGCTCATGGCTTCTGGTCCATTCGGCTACATCGACTTGTTGTCGATAGCCATGACTCTTTTTCCTTAGACTCGAGCTCAATACAAGGCGGAGACAATGGAGAGGGAATTGTTGTGGCATCGACAGCTGCAGCTATCGTTGACTCGGGTACCTCTCTGCTTTTGCTTCCTCGGCGTGTCTTTGACACAACCATCACCGAAATCCAGCAAAATTTGCGCTTACAACATGACCGTGAGATGCGTGCGGACCCGCAAGCGGTAAGTGGCTACGCTTGTGCAGATTGTATGCCAGAAATGTTCCCGGCGCTTCGCTTTAGCTTTGTCACAGACGAAGCTTCAGCTGGCGTGCAATTGAAGATCCAAACGCTGGTGCTACAAGGTACCGACTACGTGCGTTGCGACGACTCGATCTGTAGTCCACAGCTGGATGCTCATGAGTTGTTCACATCTCGGAAGAGTAAGAACAAAATATTGACCTCTTCCGCATCGACCACGACAGCCAAGGTCCAAAAAGAGACAGAGGCTGACGAAGCTGTCATTGTGCTCGGCGCAATATTCTTGCGCGCATATTACGTGCATTTTGACTCAGTGCGCAAGACTGTCGGGTTTGCTTGCGTCCAGGAATCTTCTTTAACCGGTGCAAGGGTTTGCCCGGGAGGCTGGGCGCCCAAGCTTCAGTTCCACTCCAGACATTTCTCAGATGGTGTGATGTCTTGGCACTCTAGCTGGATCTTCTGGTGTCGAATGTGTCTAGGATTTATTATGCTGCCACTGCTCGTCGTAGCGCTCGCCTTACTGTACATCATTTCGGTAGTGCCATCGTCTGACGTTGAAAAAGTACTCAACTGGTTCGATGCCCTTAGTAACAAAAGGCGCCGCCACCATCACCAACAACAGCAAGAAACAGCGTTGAAAGGAAGCACATGTACCCGAGTGCTGGAGAACAGTGACGACAGGAATTACCGCATCGAGGACACAACAATTGAAGAACCTGATTTGGAGCTGGAGACACCAACGTCGCATTGGAAGGATGCGTGTATCAAGCAGCTGGATTTGGTCCACTACCAGGCAGGATGACGGCCATAGATAATAATTTTATCAACATCTCGTGATATTATCGGGTTTAGCATATCCAAGGCTTGCGAGCAGTGAGATCCTCGAGCACTTGACGCATGTTTGCATCGAGTCACGACAGATCGATCGTATTGAGCTGACACGTGACCTCTTGCCCTTCTTGAAAGCATCCTCCTTGATTATTCCACAGCCTTTTGTCTCGTGGAAGCTTCATCCCCGTCAGCTCGCACAAATTCAAGGGTTGGCTCTTCAATCAGCGAATCGCCTGTTTCTACAAAGGCATCCGCGACACGCGTCTGATCGGTGTGTCGCCATGGATGAGCTCAAGAATATATTTCAGGGAATTTATTTGCAAATTAAACCGTCAGATATATACGGTACAACATCATCCCCACGGCCGTCGATGGAGCTGCTCAACAAGATTTGTCTCTTTGGCGCGCGCCATTGCTTCTACACACAGTCGGCAGCGGCCGGCGCAGCCTATTGCTATGCTGCAGTGCTGGCCTACACGCTGTCCGTTAGCATCAAGCGTGCGCGACTTGGCGAACACGGGCACGCAACGCACTTGCTACCGGTCAAGCGCATGCGGTGGTTCCCGACGTTTCTGAGCTTTGCTTACTTTTCGCGCATTGCGTGGCTTGTGCTGAGCAACATGCACATGTTTCAGTGGGTCGAAGGAACTGCGCCGCAGTTTCGGTACGAGCACATGGTATTCGTCACACCGCTGCTGCCCACAGACATCGACATTTACGTGCTTGGTGTCACGTCCTTTGGGAAACTGGCCACACTGCTCTACTTCTCGGCATTTACGCTATTGCTTCGTTTCTGGGAGGATGTGAGAGCTCAGGCACGACGCGCTGAGAAGCCGCTAGCTAGAGTGGCCGCAAATCAATCGGTCATTGCAGAGTATACGCGCGGGGCGGGGGCGCAACGTTCGGGTCAATCAAGGAAGCTCTTTGTTGTGGCCAACGTCTGGATTTATCTGGTGGAATGCGCTTTACTCGTCATGAAGACGCTTTTCCCCGCAGAAAAGATGGTGCTCTTTGAGATGGAGTATGGCTTTGTAGCCCTGTGCTTCTTCCTGTTGGCCGTCATGCTGGCCAGGTGCGCCCTACAGCTGCGCGCGGTATTGCTTAAGATCGAATTCTCCTCTTTGGCTGCCACGATCGCCACGAGACTGTCGCTCATTGGTGCCGTGTCGTCGCTGCTCTTCTTCTACCGTAGCTTGCTACTGCTCTTCTCCATGCCGGCCATCGACGTCTTTGACCCGCACGTGTCCAACCCGTGGCTCTTCTACGCCATCCCCGAACTCATCCCGGGAGCATTGGTCATTTACATGATGAACGTCAAGAAACAACACCAACCGATTCCACTAGTGTGGGGTATTACGAAAACAGACGAGCGGACGCCGCTACTACAAGAGTTAAGAAAACTGTCCAGCGACCTGCCGCAGTTCCATGGTCAGGAACTGCACATTTAATTTACGCCAAACGATTGTGCAATAGATGTCTGTATGCTTGACGACTCGACATGGGAAGACTCTACGGCCTCGAGCTGCACGGATGTAATAGGTCTTTTGATCTTGTAGTTGTCATTCTGTTTATTCTAACTTGATACTTAATTCTTGGACAGAACAACCTGCGTGCAGACTCATTTGCCGCCCTCACCGTTGCTGTATGTAGAACGTAGTCACCTTGCACCCATGTAGGGTGACGTCAATGCCGTGTATACAACTGTTATTGCACCGAGGATGTGGTAGACCGCCACTACGGGCAAAGTTTGTTTCTCTACTCTTGGCCACGTCCGACAAGGACCAGAAGACTGTGATCGTGTGGTTCTTGTAGCCGTCTTCCATTACGCTAGCATACCAGAAGCATTGCGTAGGCTTTTGGCCCGTTTGCTGGTCCTGATGCTGAGTGCGTTCATAGTGCAACACTTGGACAGAATCCTGGTGACTCAGCGGTACTTTGACGAGAAATCAGCTGTACGACTCTCGGTCTTTTATAACTCGATGAATCCAACCAGTACTTTGTGCTGCAGAATGGTCATGAGAATGGACAGCCATGGAATGGCGCACAAGCAGGCGCATCGACAAGTCCAACTGATACCCATTTCGTCGTCTCGACGATATTCTTCCACGCTGAACACTAGCGGCATAATGCTGATCGCCTCTAGTATTCGATCAAGGTATTCTTCGCCACTGATACACATTAGCGACCACGACAAGCTCCAAGTGTCCTCACTTTTGTAGCCAGTGCAAACGTCTGCTGAGCTCCTTCGAATCGAAACACAGTCCGATGCTGCAATCCAGCGACATCACTCTCCAGTTTCACTCCACCCGAACTGAATACGCAGACGATTGCGTGCACTTTCGAGCGAACTCGTCGCTTGGCTTTGGAATCTACAGCAATTAGTCGTCGACTGCATGCGAAATCTTCTCAAACGCTCTCGTTGTTTCCACTGACTGGTTCATATACATCCTGTCCTTGAAGCTCGTCGTCTTCAGCCTGTAGCGTTCATCGATACTCGTGAGAGTTGGGCCTATGACGCACACGCTGCTCGTGAACGTCGAGCGCGTAGATCAAGTACGCAGTTTATCGGATAAACGGTTGGATATTGTTGTAGATAGCATTGTTTTCTAGGTACGGTATTTATGAGATTCTAGGTTGCAAATCCTACAACTATCATGCTCTTGCATGGAATAGAGTCTAAGCTCTCTTTTACTTCTCTCCATTCGAAGAGTGATACGAAGACTACTGCGTCTAGAGCAGAACAAGGCAGAGACTCACATTCTCTCAATTAGACACACCAACAAAACAGCTCGAGAAATGACATCCTACGAGTAACAGCAATTCGATCGAAAGTTGGCTAAACCATACTCGCTGCTGCGCAAAGCCACTCACTAGACACCAAAGGCTGAAAGAATTGTGGCCATCAGAAGAAGTCCAGGGCGCTGAAGAGGGAGACGCCGGTCGAATAAGCTCACAAACTCGTTATGAGTACGCTGAAAGTGCGTTCACGGACCAGTTGACGGTCGCTCGCATCCGCCGTTTTCTCAATTATACAGTGCTACACTCTGTGGACTGAAGCACTTCATCTCGGTGACACGTCAGTACTCCAAGCCATTTGAAACTGTGACGATTGCAGTGCTCTTTACTCGTCCTGAACTCGCGAGCTTGCATAGGAAAAACCCTTCACAGACCTCATCCTCATCAGCATTTCCATAGCTTCAAAAAGCGACGATCTTCTTCGTCAATCAATTCGAAGCACAGTCCAGCGCGAGGTGAACCTCCTGCTCACATAAGAGCAATACCCCAAAGAGCGAAAGCAGCTTGCATCGGTGCTCGCTTAAAACCAGTATACGCGTTCGAGGCGACTTGATACAGCATTTGGACTTGCGGTCGGATCAGAACAAGGTCGAATGCTTAGAACGACACCATTTTACCGTCCTGGTTCTTAGGTCAGGTCTTCGTCTCATCAAGCTACACGGTATGTTTGCTCGTTTCTTTGCCTCTCTGTCATTTTTACCGTATATGGGGTGGCTCACGTCGCCGACACGCTCCCAATCCGCCGTTGGCTGCCCAACTTCTCCCCCTTATCGACGTTCAAGAGTCAACGTCACCACAGATTACACATGGAGCTTTGTCTGCAAGGCTTTCACCTGTAAAGGACAACCAACTTAACTACGTAGCAAAAGTGACCGTGACTGCATCGATCTTGCAACGACGTGACTCATTCTCGCTTGGCTAATAGAAGACAAAACGTTCGTCCGTCATGATACCTACAATGATCTTCAATCTTTTCATTTCGCTTCTTCGATGATGAACTTTAAGAGCTCACTAAGCAGCAAACGATAGCGAGATCAGCTGATCGTGCCACTTGTGCGAGATCGAACGTTTGAGCAAAGGCCACGTTGATGACGTCTTCTGTCATTACACTCGTCATCGTGTGCAAGTTTGTGAGCAATTGTAGTGCAGCTGTTTGAACTCAGCGTCACTCAACTTCTGTCTCGTCCGCCGGTGCGACTACCGAGCAGTACTGACTTTACAGTGCTTGTTTCCCGAAATACTTGACTCGAGGAGGTAAATTTTGCAATTAGGTTTTGTCCTCATGTCCTGATGAAGAAACGAATGATCCTGTTTCACGCTATCCTAGCGCTCAATCGATGGCACTTCATGAGTCTCCGCCACGCTTTCGTCATCCACGGCGGGTCTGTTTGCTTGTGTCTTTAACGAGTGCATTGCAGCCGAAGGCTTCAGCAGTTCGATTGGGCCTAAAACTGTCTGATTGTCTGACCAATTTGTGAGACGTCTGCGCCAAATGCGTGGCACGTCTCGAGCGAACAATAAAGAGCGTGCGCATGGTGATTTGATAACGCTTCACTGAAATGAAACACACGAAGAAGGAGAAAGGCAGCGGAGATGGATGTCCTTTGCTAAAGATCGAAAAGGAGGAACGTCTTCAACCTTAGGATAGGATGAGGCAACATTAAGGTGCTAAACGAGGAGCTCTTGGTAGTCGAGTCATGAGTCTGAATGCATGTGGTGCATGAGTCTGAATGCATGTGGTGCATGAGTCTGAATGCATGTGGTGCATGAGCTGACTAGTAACAGCTGTCGATGGCGTTCGGAAGTGAGCCCTTCACTATGCCAGCGACGTCTATGGGGAAGAATTACGAGGGGAACAATGCCTCGTGCCCTCTGTGTGAATGATCCGAGAGGAAGAAAATAGTCGCGCTCAGCACATTGTAGTCGTCTATGGAAAGCTCTATGAATGCAAGTTGAGCGCTTTCCAATGCACGGTATATCCCCGGTCGGATTTGGATGAAACAGTTCCTCGCCTACGATCTCGCTCTTGAGCAGCACTAATGTGTTGATGGCCACATCACTCGAGCATCTTGCGTTCCACTTGACGTGACACAGCGGTGTGAGCTGTGCTCTGCCCTTACTTCAGCATTACTACCCATAGGTTCACAAAACATGATGTGTCCATCTATTCTATGCACTTAAGTTCCTGCATCCGGATGCGACTTTCGAGTGTGGGGGAAGATGCAAGCGGGGAAAAGAAAACACTCACACGCGCACACACACAGGCACACACACACACATAGAGCGAGAGAGAGAGAAAGAGACAGAGCTCAATCGACACGCAAGGAGCCACTCTCCGATCTCCAAACGCGGTTTTTTACCGCTCATTAGCTGCCCCGCCATGATCAACGGCTCATTCGTATTAATCACCGCGATCGAAGAGATCCGTGGCCACCTTTTCGTTCTAATCTTTCGCGTCGCAGCGACTTGAGGTCAGGGCGTGTGCGGTTTTTCTTACCCGTCTTTCCTTCTCTCTCTCTCTCTCTCTCTCTCTCTCTCTCTCTCTCTTTCTCTCTCTTCCTACGCTGCTCTACCGAACATGTCCGTCTGTCTTTCTGCCTCTTTACCGGATGTTTGTCGGCTTGTGGCCTACACACATCACGCCAACTTTCCAGAGCCTTCACTTTGTTCCGACTCGCTACCAACAAGTCAGCAAAACCTCTTCGACCGGAATTTGCACGTTTCCTTCATTCACTGCCATTTGCTAAGGCGAGCACCTGTATACCTCGATTCTCAGCCACACCACATGGTCCCCATCACGTCTTACGACGTAGCAATGGCCTGTCTCCGTTGTTCCGACTTCCCGCTCTCCACGCCACTCGAGTCCTTTGGTCCGTCACGTTGTAAAAGGCGGCATCCTCCATCTGGAAGCATTTTCGTTCCCCAACTGTATATTTCTCGTACCATGAATGGGTCGACCACAAGGCGACCACCGCACGACCGAATGGGGCTCTTCCTGCTGCTACTTCTTCTACTTAGTCTTGTGACGTCACCCGTCACTGCCGCGTCGTGTACGGACGCCAGCACTTTAGTAGAAGGTCAAGAAGACTCGACTGCGATCGTATACGACGCTGCATGTAATGCACGAAGCTTTCAAGTGGTTGTGAGCCCCACCGTCGAACGCAGTCTCAACCTTTCCAACTTGGACGTTGCAGCAGTCCAGAGCTACCCCCATGTGTTTCAACTGTAAGATCACGTCGTTAGTCCTGGTAGCAACGTCACCGATCAGCTCATTGTTTGTTTCGTTTGTGCAATTCCGTGACGATAGGCTGCTCAACAATAATAAACTCAGGACGTTTGCGCCCATTGCAGAGGACAATGACATGGAAGACTTGTACGTGGCAAGAAGAGAATGAGAGAGAGAGAGAGAGAGAGCATCACTGACATTACTCTACTATGAGCAGGGGACTTGCCAACAACTACATCGTAGACTTGTCCGACTTTAACTTTCCTCAACGTCTCAACCACTTGGACTTGAGTTCGAACCTCATTACGACACTGCCAGCAGCCACACCGTGGCCCAAAGCGGGCAATCTCCAGACGCTTTTGCTCCATGGCAATTCCCTCCGATCCGTCAGCCCGACCGCATTCACGAGTCTCGTGGCACTGCAGTCTTTGTACGTTGATGGACTAAAAAAGCAGACGACACTTGCGCTGCTTCGTTCAGATATCTCATAGCTCGTGGTTGTGCAGGTCATTGTCGAGTACGGGCATCTCCAATCTCGATGACCTCGTGTTGCCAGCCTCGTTGCGTATTCTGAACGCGACTCAGAACTCTTTCACTAGCGCTTCAACCAACTTTTCCAGCTTACCGACGGCTTTGCAGTATCTGTACGTGCACTTTACGACACTTTGAGCAGCTTTGTCTACACGTCCCTAATTCTCGTCGTGTGCGTCATCTCGTATCAGTGATCTGAGCAATAATCTACTCACGACGTTCCCTAGCATCGTGTCGTCTCTCACCACACTTGTAGAGCTGTACGTTGCACCACAGCATCAACTCCATGCCATCTCCCTCGTCTGACTAACGCACACTATTCAACTCATGCAGGAACCTTGAATCCAACGGCATCACGACCATCAGCGGCGTGGCATTTGCTTCAACACTTCGCCGAGTTCACCTGGACAAAAATCCTTTGTCCATTATTGAAATCTGTCGATCACACGTGAGCGTATTCAAGAGTCTCATGGAATTTACTGCCCCTTCGTCGCTGTCGAGCACGTGTTCAAACCCCAAGGCCGTAAGTGAAATCATCCAAGACGTTCCTTTCTGCATTCTCGAAGGCGACGACTGCACTGTCGGAGGCTCGGGTAGTTTAGACCACACGGACTATGCCGACCTCAACGAGGACTCGACCTCGAGTGACACGGGCTCGGCCAACGACAGCTCGAGCTCGAGTTTCTCGGCAGAGTCCATTGCAGTGATCGGTAGCATCTTCTTCTTTGTGGGGATTCTCATGAGTGTACTGGGATTTAGTCTACTCCGGAAGAAGCGAAAGCACAAGGACAATGGTCTCTCGCAGCCTGCGATTCTAAAGGTGAATCGCGATGGTCGATTAGGAAGCAGCGGTGGCAACTTTATGGTGTTTACGAGCAGTGGACGTGCTAATGGCTATATGAACGATGACACTGATAGCAAGAACGGGAATAACAGCACTTTTGGAGGAAGTGCCACCAACGCTTTCGGGGAAGCGCCCTGGGGCATGTACGAAAGTCCCTTGGACAAATACAACCCCGTGGCTCTTCTTGAGCCAAGCCCCAAGGACAAAAACTATCTGGGTGCGAGTACCGCTTCCCTTCAAGCTCGCAGCAAGCTCAAGATCAAAGTCGATTTGGACGACTTGCTCGTGTATGAAATTCCTCCCGAGGAAATTCAAATGTGTCGTGCGCTGCACATGTCGATGTCACGGATGAGCAGCAAAGCCGCGCTAGCGTTGAGCAGTGTGGGCGTCGGGAATTCACGTCGAAAGATGGACTCGGCGTTGTTCCTCGCTGAGTACCAGGGCTACAAAGTGGTGATTCATGCGCTCTTGCGCTCTAAGAAACGGCTGGAAAAACGCTTTGTAGAGCAAATTCGACTCGCTGCTTCTCTCGATCATGCGTCGATTGTGCACTTCATTGGCGTCACTACTGGCTGCAGTTCCACTGCGAGTCGACAGCTGGGAAGCAGTGTAGGCACTGCGTCAGGCCTGACCGCTAGCTACGATTCGTCAAAGACGCTGAGTGAGAGCATGCTGAACAACACGTCGAGTCGATCTCGGTATTTGAATATGGGGGCACCGTCGTGGCATCTAGGAGTGGTCTTTGAGTACATGCAGCACGGCTCCCTTGCCGATTTGTTCGAGTCGGAGCGTCATCGTCGCGAAGGTAGGGACTTTAATCCCGCCAATAGCGTCGCGGCTGCCATTGGGAGTGGCACTGGCAACATCTTTAGCTGGTTTCCATCCTTTGAAAACTCGAGCGCGAGTGTGAACGCGAATCCCAATGCGGATTGGCGATGCAAGCTGTCGATTGCTCTCGACGTGGCCATGGGCCTTGTCTATCTCCATGCTAACAATTACGCCCATGGCCGTGTTTGTGCACGAAAAGTATTGATGAACGAACAAGGCGAGGCAAAACTCAGTGCTATGGATGTCTTATTACCTATAGACGTGGCCTCGAGTCGAGGTCGAGAGGACGGTCAAGGCATGGTCGATGACTTTCGAGACTCGGTTCGAGATAGCGCCTTATGGACGGTACAAAAACTTACGAGTCTCCGAGCGTCGAAGGCTCCAAAGGGCTCGACGTCGGAGAATTTCTCGCGCAGTCGCTATGCCAATAACAGCGGCGAGAGCAGCATAAGTGGCGTGAGTAGCATCACACTGGATGAAAACAGTAGCCACGTCGAGGAGACTCCTGTCTATGACGGCAAATTGGGCGAATTTGAGGAACCAACGGACGAATTTGATGAAAATTCGCTCAAATCGAGCGGCATTGGCTCGGCCATCGCGGCAGCACAGCGCAATGACGTGTACGCGTTTGGTACATTTCTATGGGAGCTCGATACGATGATTGCCGTGGAAGAAGATCTGGCGAATTCAAGGCTTGCCATTGGTGCAAATGGCAACCCCCGTTTACTTCAATTCTCGGCCGATTGTCCAATGGAACTGCAGCAATTAGCGCGGCAGTGCTGGCACGACGTGCCGACGGAACGTCCGGATGCAATTGATGTACAGGAAGAGCTGGTACGTGTGTTAGAAGGGCGATTGACTACTAGTGGTCAAGTTGCGCCAGGCTGGGCACGACCGAGTCACTTGAGCTCGACGAGCGCCATTAGTAGTCTCTCGAGCTCCGAGGTCTCCTCCAACATGTCTTTCCTTCTTAGTTAGATCATGTATTTATTCGGTAAAGTTCTCATTCCGTATCAAAGGTTTTCTGATTTTTGGAAAAAACAACAACAACAAGCTGTCATATTACTCACCCGACTACAACTTTTGACCAACTTAGCCGGATACTGTGGTTCCATTTGTGCTGAAGCCAGGCCACATGACCTCGACCAGACGAACGCCATCTGTCATCTCGTGTGTCTTGTCCAGGTGGTGGGTAATGTTTCTCACTACACAGTACTCTCTACCTACCAACCTCTCTATCTCGCTACTCTCCTATCTCGCTCTCTCGCTCTCTCTCTCTTGCTTATTCTTATCTCCAAATCCCGCATAAGTCAAGAACCCCACTTGGACTATCCTCGTAAAACCGACACTTTGGGCGCAGCATGCGTCACTCCCAACGGCACCTCAAGGGTGTAACCGGGTCTGCCACACCTCGCTCGCAACGTTCCGGCCTCGGTCCGCACAGCACCGTCCTTATAAGTCTTGACGGTGCGTCATCTTGAGCTCCTCGCGTTTCTCAAAATAAGCATGAAAAATATTAACTTGTGTCGACATTGTAGTACTCATCCATCGCGCTAATATTGGCCGCGATGTGAGCCCCCACGACGAGGACCTGATCGTGCTCTTCCGACGTAATAGCAAAGAAGTCGCGTCCGAGCCTACGCGCTGGAATCCCGACCATTGCGCTGTATGGAACGAGCACATGAGTATTCAAACGTCTTTGCTTCGGCACAAAAAGCCGGACGACGGCACAGCCGTAACCGAGTTCCATAACAAGGAATACGAGATTGTCCTTGTCGCGGTAAGTCTGATCTTGTCGCCTACCAGGTGGTACAGCCGAACGAGCAATTTGTGGCTTAGCCTTCTTGGTGTGACTCTGCTGACCATGCGCTCACTCCTTGTTTTCATCTCAGTTGCCAAGCCATTCCGCCGTCGCACTCTTCTCCTTGGACTTTGCTACACTTGTGCAGCTTCACGCCAGTCCACGCGATCGTCACAAGTCCTTTCGACTCCCGCCACTCAAGTGTCGGGATCTCGCCGCTACACTTGAGTTTGATATCACGTGGGACTTGGTCTCACCGTCTCGTGGCTCTCAAGTCAATACGACGGCCAATATGATGCTTCAACCGACTTCGAACATGCAAACGGGACTCGCTGGTCTACCACCGTCGTCCACTCTATTGAACAAGAACACGTACGCTCCATCGTCACGCTCGAGCAAGTCTCGACGTGGGGCCAATGAGTCGATTATGATGCAAGCACGACGCACGACGGCGAGCTCCGGCTCGGCCGACAGCGAGCGCGACTTACTGGACGATTCCTCTACCGCCAATTGCAGCAATTGCCGAACGGCCAAGCGCAGATTAGATCGCAAGGAGGTGCAAGTGCTGCAGCTCGAGTCGTTTCTAAAGGAATCGCAAAAGCGCATTGACTCGCTCGTTGCTGAGAACGAGGAGCTCGTGGTACGGGAAAAGGCCGAGACGCGCAATGCAGTTCAACAGCGGGCATTGAGTCTACGATTGCTACAGGAGCTTGAGACTGCTGTGCAATTGTGCAATGAGCAGATGGGGGTACAGGATCCGACGCTTTTGCCGCAGTGGGAGCTCATTCAGCGCGTGAAAAAGTTTCATACGGAAGTCGATCCATTGCACGAGCACTCGGAGAGTTTGCACTCTTTACAGAAGGCTCGAGACTCGCCAAACATCTTTGACTTTCGAGCAGAGATGGAGGTAGCTTTGCAACGCAATCAGCGACTGCAGGAACAGCTCGAGTTCCTGGGCCGATCAATGGATTATGACAACGAGGAAGCTGACGTCAAAACTCGAGCGCATCGTGTAGCTACAGACGCCTCGGGCACCACGATCTCATCGGTTTGCAGTGGTAGCGTCAATGTGGACAGCGTCGAGCGACCTGTTGCTCTCACGATGACACAGCAGCTTAACAACCTTGAACGGGAGAACTTTAGGTTACGTAGTGAGCTCGAGGGTGCACTAGC
The DNA here is from genome assembly GCA_003991265.1 of Pseudoperonospora humuli. Taxonomy (NCBI): domain Eukaryota; phylum Oomycota; class Peronosporomycetes; order Peronosporales; family Peronosporaceae; genus Pseudoperonospora; species Pseudoperonospora humuli. Next base: position 20,943 of record NQFO01001272.1, read on the forward strand.
TAATGCGAAGAGTGCATTGAAGAAAAATCTCGGTGGCTATCCCGCGCGTTTGACAAAGGGACTATCGCTGACTGCTGAGATCTCGGAGACTACGAGTTCTTCCAGTCGTGAAGACATTGAAGAGCTTGAGAACGACGACGCGGCTCAGCTTGCGCAAATCCAAGAGCAGCATAAGCTCGAAGCTGGACGCTCCGCTGCCCTCGAGTCGAAACTGGACAAGGCCAACGACGATATCAAGAGATTGAAGGACCAACTCGAAGTCGTACAGAACGAAAGTCAATCAAAGACCGACGTGGAGCAGCCGTCGCAGACGTCTGGTTTCTTAGACAAGATCTATGCTGACGTCGGTAAGGCCAAATCGATGCTTGAGGACCGTGTCAAGCAACTCGACAAGATGCTGGTCAAGACGACTGAAGAGAATAGTCGTCTACGCAACGAGATTGAGCAGCTACAGAAAGAGACGAGCAACGAGCAAAAGCAAGCGACGACGGATGAATCGGACGCACAGGTTGCTGAGCTTGAAAAGCTCTTAAAGAAGCGGGAGGAGGAGCTAAAGACGAACGAAGTAGAACTCGCACAGGTAACAAGTCAACTTCAAGATGCAGAGGAGCGTGCGCGGGCAGGTGAGAGCGTAAAGCTAGAGCTTGAGAGTGAACTCGCCAGTGCTCAACTGTCGCTAAAGGTGGCACAAGAAGCAGCGACAAAATTTGAAAACCAGTTGACTGTGGCCTTGTCCAGTGTCGCGCGTGGAAGTGCCGCGTCGACTTCCTTTGCGGGTCCAAACTCGACCACTAGCGATACTACGGGTCATGACGAAGTCGCAGACTTGCAAAAGCAGCTAAAGCTGTCCAAGCAGGAAGTCATGCAGCTTCGTTTCCGCAGCAACCAGTTTGAAAGCGTCAATGAGCGTCTGGAAGAGGCTCTCAAGGAAAAACGCACGTTAGAAGTGAAGCTTACGGCACTCGAAGGGCAGCTTTTCGAGCAGCGAAGTCGGTCGATCAATACTGACACCAGTAGCTACGCGGCGTCTGCGCTGGACGCCAAGAACTGTGCAATGCTGGCAGAGATACAGCGTGAGCTTGATCAAAAGTCGGCGCAGCTCATGATTGCAGAGCGTGAAGTGGAGCACTTGCGCTCGCAGTGCAATGAACAAGGGGACAAGGGGCCTCTCCCCGGCAATATCGACGACATGGCGGACAAGGTAAAGCAGCTCGAGAGCAAAATTATGCACTTGTGTCAGCGCAACGATGAGCAGGCCAAGCGACTGGAGAAGCTTGGGAATCGCATTACCGTCGCCGTTCACGAGCGTGACGAGCTCGATTCGATCGTCCAGCAAATGATGACGGAAATGTCGCTCTTGGGGAAGACTGTGGAGGTTTCTGCGGGAACTTGCAGTCCTTGCTCGCCCTCAATTGCCGAGGACGAAGTAATGGAGGAGAAGTCGCTGCCGCGGTTCCAGCCTTCCACAGGACGCTCCGCGAACTCCAATAGTAAAGTCGCTCAGCTCGTCAAGAGTTTCTCTACTCCGTGTACCGACGACGACGGACCACTTGCCTCTAAACGGCCGGACTTTCGCTACCGCAAGGATCCGTCTTGAAGCTATTGTTTCCATGAAGTGTCACTAGATCTCGCACGTTGTCGATGACGTGGTCATGAGCGTGCTGCCAAGTTGCTCTTGTCAACGGATTCTCTAATTATCCGCATCGTCCTAGTAAAGCAAAGGAAGGACATATTAATCAAATTCAAAATAAGAGAGTGCAGCGTGGAATGCAAGACATGGTATAAGTCATGCTCTTTATGCGTCCGAGGGCAGTATAGGTATAAGGTACAGAGAATGTCTTTAGTCGAGAGAAGATATAGAGCTACTATAGATGGCCATTACGCTTCTAACAAGCTGGTAATAGCATTCAGAGAGCTATGGTACAGCCATTGTCGTCATGTGTTAGTGGTGCTTGATGGTGCTAGACTACATCGTTGGTATTATAGCGTATAAGACCTTAACGACGTCCATCTAGTGCACAAGCATTTGGTATATAGAACGCTGCGGTTTGAGAGAGAGAGACAGCTCATGGTGAGGACAGGACGGATCTTTTAGAGCAACGCCTTGAGTCTACAGCGGATGCTGAAGCAGAGCTCGGACCGAATGTCGCTAAGTCAAATGTTTCGTCGAGGATCACGCTGGACTTTATTGTAGTATCTGATACGACGCGCTCTTGTTCGACGGCATTGTGGTTCAACATATCAAACAGACGAAAGCGTCCAGTGGCCGAGCTTGCTCTGCACCAAGACGACAATTGATGACGGTGATATCCGAAAAAGATGTACAGAGAGAGTTGTGCCTTTGTCGTTCGATGTGACAACATCAGGTTTGATGAAGTAAGCGCTGAGTTCTGGCTGCGTGACGAAGATGGAAACAAGCGAGAGATGGGCCAAGAGCTATGAACGACTTTAACGACGACATTCTGGAATATTGGAACAAAAATCATGAAAAGAGTCGAGACTGAAGAACAGAATGTTGTGGTAGAAGGCGTGCAAGAAGGACAATAGCTACAGCTACAATGTGCCGTGACCTTCAAGATGCGATTTAACGATGGCTCGAGCACGATTCTTCCATGCAAAAAAGGTCTTTGTCCACGCAGAGACGCAGTCAGTATCAAAGCAAAAGAACGTAGGCATAAGCATCGTAATGACTGCAATACTGGACAAGTGAATAGAGTTCTACCGTCGATAACGAGCGGCAGCTTGACATACTTGGACTCAAACTTCCTCAACAAAGTTTAAAAGACAAGTGGGTTGAAAGATGCGCATTGACTGTTATGTGCTCCATAAAGTTCAGCTAGCCATCTTCAAGGTGCTATGCCATAGCGACTTGTACCTTAAATGTGCATTCTTATCGGAGACACAGTCGCCAAGCTTCTCTCTCTCTCTCTCTTTGTTGACCCTGCCCACTTTACGTTTAGCTGACGAGCAGCAGTCTCATCGCTAATTACTTAGTGAAAGAAACGATGGATGCTACTCATGTGACACCGGATCAAGCGCGTAGCTACAAATGCCAAGCCGAGAAACTACTGAGATCCACACTCCGCAAGTATGATACTTACGTAGCTGCCTGCATGAGCGGCAAGAATCCATTTCACGACAAATGGCAGTGGAAGTCTTTGAAGACGCACGAGGACCTCAGTATCTACAAGGAACGGCGGCCAACACACCCGGAGCTGCAATTCAATGCGAATCGCACATCCGAAGTTTTGACTGGGTCAATGTCGGCGCACTCAGCCATGTCCATGACAGAACAACCAACAAAGGCTGTGGCCATGGCTGCTTACACTCCGGCAATGACACTGTCCGCTTCAGCTGCAGTAGTTACTGGGTTGTCTTCCATTTCTTCCATGGCGGTCGTCGGTCAAATCGATGGTAGTTTGAACGATGTCATGCATGGACTCACAGCAACGGACACGGCTAAATTGCAACTTCGGTTGCGTTACATGATGGACACAGACGTGCTGGACACTGCCATGATCAGCTCCATCCAGACGCCGAGTACCGCCAAACCGTTCGAATTCGTCGGTGTGCAACGGATCGTCCGCGGTGAGGCTTCGCGAGTCAAGTCGAATTCTCGACGACCTCGTGAGTTTGTGCTGCTGGTGGCTTCAGGTGTTATTCAACACCAAGTTCCTGGACGGACAGAAAGCCAAGAGATTGGTTACTACCTGAGTCAGTCTGTGGAGGTGGAACAGTGTGAAACCCAAGGACTTCTTCGCGGATGGCTCTCCACATGCTCGTTATTCGCTCCGGCTGAGACGAAGTCCGCACAGATCGACGTGTTTTCCCGAGGATACGTGGATTTCATGGGGGCCATGCAAGAGTACCAGGCAGCGACGATGATGAGTTCACTCATGCTTGCTGGACTCACAGGAGCTGCTTCATGTAGTCAAAGCAAGAAACTGGGCTGGCTGCTGAACTCCGAGAACGCTGCGGCCGAGTTCGAATGGATGCAAACAAAAGCAAAGTCCACATCGAATCGCTGCGGCATTTGCGATCGCAAGTTTGGCGTTCTACACAGCATGGCGTCGTGCAGTCTTTGTCAGGGTGACATGTGCTCACGTTGCCGCGTAAGCCGAGGTCTCAGCTTTGTGGAGCGACAAGACGTTCATTTGAGTCAAAGCCCAAGCAAGAGTCAGGATGATGATCAGCAAGCGCGTAGACAGGTGCGGCATCTGACTGTTGTGCTCTGCAAGAATTGCAAAATGAACGCGAGTCGTGTGGACGCACACGCGATGGCTTGTCGAGAGGTCGAAGCAGGCTACGGTCTCGATGAGATGGCGCACACTACCCTGGTAGACAATACCGAAGCTCCCAGCAGAAGTTCGCAGGCATACTCGCAGTCTGGATTGGAGGACAGCTGTGCCGAAGATGATACATACCAGATTTGTTCTCAGACTCTAGATTCTGACACTGTCAAACCACGAGGATGTGAGGCCTCCACTACAGCCTTCGTGCGTGAATCCTTCGACAATACGCGATCTAGTGATTTGGTGAAGCCGAACGTGAGACTCAGTAGGATAGATAGTGGCAAGTTGAGATGTTCAGACTCTGGAGTACGCGTCAAGCTGGATTCGTCGTACAGTTCGCTTGCTTCGACGTTGCCGTCTCCGCGAGACCGAGACAGCAGCCAAGAAGAGTTCACCAGTGAGCTGGTCATGTACCAACCGCGCCAGTCCCAATACACTGCTGAAGAGTTTGATATGATGAACACGTGCTCACATCAGCCGATAGCAGAGGCAGAACACTTCCAAACTGATTTGATACGGAAGATGATGGAGCTACAGAGAAGTGCCGAGTCTGTATATCAATTTACGAGCAATCTGAACGCCAATACGCGCTACCGACACGAACAGTTCACGTGCTCGAGTTTTAGTAGCTCGGAGCTAGACTAACTTATAGCTTCATGTCGAAACTGAAGGAAAATTTTGACGACATAGTTACTGTGTGATAAGCTACTTCTTCGCGTACTCTTTGAGATACGAACTAGCACGAGCTGATTCTTAACGTTCGAGCTGACGATTCTTGACCATAGCACCCACGCAATAGCAGCAGCTCTGAACGGCAGCTTTCTTGATGTGGTGCAAAGTCGATGAGGTCTCATGGTATTTGGAATGTGCTGGAATCGTGGGAATATTTCTGAACATTGCTCTGAAGTAACAGATCGTCTTGAAGTTTGATAAGCTG
>NQFO01001276.1:0-12420 GCA_003991265.1 Pseudoperonospora humuli
AAACTCACTATCTGATACGCATAGCAGCACGAAGATCACACACCAGCTACATGGAATCCGTGCTGAGGCTTTATCTACATAAAACCGTTCTCACAACACGTTTTTGCTCTCTTCTGCCGCCTTCTCCGCCCTTCTGAACACCTCCATGCGTCTCTCTTCTCGTTAAACACCTCCGCCATCCTCCTCTCGACCGTGTTCTGGAACTTCTACAGGAGTCGAACGTAGCATGTCAAACCATTTCCTGGAATGCGGTCTGCCAACGGACGACAAGGAAGCATTGCTGGGTGTTACACTCGAAAAGTCCTAGAATTCTCGATTGCGCGTGGCGTGTTGGCATCCATCGGAAGCAGGCATCGCATACCTCCCCGACATCGAGAAAATGTGAAGGTGACGAGTATGCGACCTTCCACGCAGAGAATCATTCTTGCAATGGCAATCGAATGGAACTACACCTTTATGAGGGCAGCGATCAAGTGCTTCAGATTTCGCCCCTCTGTCTACATATTGTTTAGTTTGAATCGCAGAGTTCACTCAGTCTCGATTTATAAAAATGTAGCAACGAGCAAATAGGCAGCGCGCTTAGTTCTACCAACGGTGTTTGTATTGTTGCAGATTATATCGCTCTGTAACTGATGTTGTCTGGCCGCCGTGCCTAAGCGATACCAGTATTCTGTTTTGCTTATGTCCGTCCCGTGTGCGGACTCACATTTTCACGAGGTCACCAGAACTGGTGATTCTGGTGACTTCCATGCATCACTGAATAGTGGGTCTAGCGTTTTTCGCGTGCTTCTTTTATATCCAACATATAAATGAGGCTGTAGGGATGTGCGCGGTGGTGACGATCCTGTCCGTGAATGCTACGCAGCGAGTCGCCGTCGTGTTGGTGCCTCGGTGGTGCTAGTGGTGCGCTCGAGTAGCGACACGCACGTTCAGCTCACGAAGCTCATATACAGTCAGTCACCATGGTCATGGTGCCGCTGTGGAGGAAGTTCGTGGTTGCCACACTCGTGCTGTTATTTTGATTAGAGGTATGCATCTTGTTGCTGATATAGTGTAGCGCAGCGAGAGATAGAGTACGTTTTGTAGGAGTTGCACATGTGGATACAGAAGAGCAACGTGACGATATAATATTAGCGATGATGAGCTAATCGGTAGCCACAGTATGTACATACTTATAAGCTCATTAATATATTCACGGAAACATTTTCCATCTTATCAATACGTCTTCTACCAATAAATCGAAAACACCGCTAGAACCACTTCACAAAGTTCTTACGCCATCACAGTAAAGCTGTAATAACTCTGTGAAGTGATTATTCGCTGTAGTTGATTGCACTTACTCTCTTGTCTACGCACGCGTGTTGCAGTGTCGACATAATCCTCGATCACAAGCGCGTGCGCTACTTCATTTTTGAGCTTGCAGTGTGAAAGAGCCAAGGCTCTGTTACTGGCGTACACTGTTGATATAACGGGATATACTGTTACAGCACCTTGGCACAGAGGAAGTGATCTTCTGGTGTCTACCCACCTGGTTGTGTCCCTGGAACGACCTGATGACTTGCGTGTCAAATGATAGACTGTTTACTGTAGGTGGGTAGAGCTTCTACAAACTAATAGAGGGAGGATCGCCTGATCCTACCTTCTATACCTAATACCTACAAATATAATCCTAATGTAGACCACAAGACCACAACCTACTTATCCTACTTGTGTAACTGGGGCTACTAAAGAGAGCTACCCCGTTACACCACCACCCCCAATAACAAGAATGGGGCAATGAAAGAGCGGCGATAATTCAAAGCAATCAACGAGAAATCGCTGGCGTACTTGTCGCCCACACGTATGCGAAGTCCCACGCGTTCTCCTGGCTCACATGCAAACGACCACTTGGTCCGGTCTAGCACAGACGAACTTGACCATAGTCGCACAATCGACCAAGTCGGCTGCGAAGGCACTACGCGCCAGGAAGGCGCGCACCACCAGCACGACGGCGACGAAGCCGAAGGCGGCGGCCACCAAGGCAAAGGCGGTTACGCCGACCAAGTCGAAGGCGGCAGCATCAGTAGCACCTGCCGCACCTCGCAGCGATTGGTTCGACAGCGACCCGGACGAGTCGAGCGACGACGGAAACGAAGTCATGGAGGAGGACAGCAAATCCGGCGCGGTTATACAGCTCAATCCGGACATCCACGCTGCCGAGTCGACTCCCGTGCGCGCAGCATAAGCCAAGTTGATTGAAGATGTCGTGCGTTCGCAGCGCAACGTGGCACCGGCCACTCAAGGGACTTGACCACGCTCGCCGCCACGTCACATGCACACCGACCGCACGACGTGAGTCTTGCGTATGCAAACGTTTCTGCTCCAGCATCGTTTTTGACTGCGATTCCGCTCGTCGGTGGAGCGTTGTTCTTGTTCGTCCCGACTAACTGTCGGCTTCCGTGGACGCAGGATGTGGCGGTGTGCATCCACCCGACCACACTCGACTACGCTCGATAGGGCTTTCGTCATCGCCGCAACTTCCTTGAGACGCCAGGGCTCTTCGCCTTTTTATTCTCCGGCGAAAGTGTCGACTCGCTGCGGAAATTCTTCTCCTGGTGGGTCAAGATGGCCAAGGTCGTCGAGATCGATCATGTGCGGTACCCGTCCACCGTTGGTCTCATGGTGAAGGTGCGCCAGATGTGGTACCACTTCGTGAAGCTCTGCGTCTTCAGCCAAGTCGAGTCCGACGTCAACCTTATATCCGTCTTCCGCCCAAGTCGATTCCGATTCGTAAGCACGGCGCTATGCCGGATTCCCACACAGCTCAAGAACGTACTGCGCTCTCAGTGTCTGGGCAAACTGGCTCCACTAGCGGAACCAATTGGTGCGATTTCCCTCACACTCACGGTCAAGGTCAGGGCAATCCTCGCGGAGAGCCTCCCAAGCGAACCAGGTACTCTGACTCTTGGGGTAGCCAAGCCACTTCACAAGGTTCTCGTGATGGCCAGACCTCTAGCGCGAGGCCACGATCGCCTCCACGAGATAGTGGGTCTCGCCATTACGGTAAAGGACCAACCTACCGCGCGCCGGCCCACAGCTACGGCGGAGTGGTTGCGAGGACGGGTCCGTCCGATTTACGCCTCCTGGAACTGGAGCAACTGTCGGCTCTTCACGGGGATCGAATTGTCAAGATCGAGGCGCGCACGACTAGCCATGTGGAGGAGCTCCGCTCTCGACTTGGTCAGCTCGAGATGACCGCCAGCCGTCTGGACGCGGCTGCTCAGGAGCTTTGCTCGGGCGTGAACAAGAACTGGCGAGCTGGGTCGCTTGTCGAGCGGAGCATCGCACAGTAGGGACACTGGTCCCGTTGTTGAGAGGATTGCTCCGACTTCCTTGAGGATGGTCTTCGCCAAATTCGCGACGAGCAGTCGCCTGCCGAGGCGGCGTGGACGGCTCCATACTCGAGTCAAGCGGCGTCGATGCACGATTTGCCCGCGCGTTCTCGCCCGCCGAGTCCAGCTCGTTCGTATTTATCTCGGTGGAACGCCTTGAGAAGGCCGACGTAGAACGTCAGGTGCGTGCGCAGCCAGCTTGGGAGGTCCAAGCGGTACGCTGTACCCTTGCGCTTGAGCACGCGGTCCGATGTAGTGAGACAGAAGTTTGGCGCTGCCGAGCTGCGACACCGCGTCGTGCGATAGATTCTACGTACTCAGTAGCACGTAATTGCCTTCTTTAAACACGCTTTTGTTTCCTCGGTTGTTTGTCCGCTTGTTCTTTCTGTAGGCCCTGGGCACCATCCATTGCGTCGCGTACACGGGTGAGCACGCTCACGCGGGAGGACCAAAACGCGTCCACGGACTGTCGAATCGTCGACTTGAGAATCGACTTTATTTGGGAGGCCAGCAGCCGAGCTCCTCTCCGACCAGCTTCAGGATCTCCCATTAGACAGAGCGTAAGCGCCGAATGACGGAGTCCGTTGACGAAGAAAGGCGTAATGCCGGTAGACACGTGGACCGCGTTATTCATGGCGAACTTGACCATGGGGAGCAGCTCGCTCCACGACGCTGGGTTTTCCGCGCAATACGAACGTGGGATGTCCTATGCCACGCGGTTGACGCGTTCGGTCTGGCCGTCCGTCTGAGGATGGTCAGCCGTCGATATGTCGAGGCTCAAGCCAATCAGAAGGAAGAGACCGTTTCAATAGTCGCCCGTGAACTGCGGGTCGCGATCGGAAACGATCGAATCGGGTAGACCGTGGTGGCGAAACACTACGTCCTTGGCATAGCCTTGACCTGAGTAGGTGTCACTCACTGGTGCAAGTAACACCATCTTGGACAGCCGGTCCACAAACACAAGGACACCGTTGTGACCATCGGCATTCTTGGAAAGCTCAAAAAAGAATCCTATACTGACGATCGCCAACAGTCACTTGGCACCGGCAGACTCTGCAACAACGCGCGTGTGCGGACCAGGCTTCATGCTCTGGCAGACGTCGCACGTTCAATGTACTGGCCAGCCCACTTGTGCATCTTAGGCCACCAGAAGCGTGGGCTGAGGAGCGCATACGTCTTCTTGCGGCCAAGATGACCGGCACCACGCGCGTCGTGTGCGCGGTGAGCGACTGCTTACTCAAATTTGGTATGTGGAAATGCTGCGGCAAGAAAGAGAAAGAGAATATCGTGCTCCAGCGTCCGCTGAAACTACGATCCGAGGCTACGCCAGCGGCGACTTGATAAAGCAAGAGACCGTCGCGCTGTGCGTAGCGATGGCGGCGCGCCTGTATGCGCGGCGGCTAAGTGGTTGCCGCCGCGTCATCCTTGAGCGCCGCAAGGATCGACGCACACTACTCGTCGTCGGCGTAGGCCGCACAGGTCTTGTCGTAGACATCCGACTGCTGTGTCGTGACAAGACATCGTGGATTCGTATACTAAATCCGCGGGTGTCGGTATTCTTATCACACCAGTATGTCCGGTTCGCGAACTTAGCGACGTCACTACAAGCTATGTGAGCTCCGCGGACCTTCTTTCTCACTATTTGCTGATACGCGGAATGGTGGACTCCGTAGTCACCTACATCCAAGTTGTGTATGGCCCTGTCCAACAAGGACAGTGTCCGTAATTTTAAAAGCCTTCCCCGACACTTTGCTGAAGATGCCTATCACATTGTTATGGGAGATTCTAATACCATTCTGTCCAACCAACTCGACCAATCTCGCTCGCAAGAGTGGTCCCGGCGACAAGGACGCAAAGAATTGCTAGGCTGGATGCACGAGTTGCACTTAGTTGACTCATAGAGACTACAACATCCAAATGTCCAAATATTTACAAGTCCAACTGGATCGTCTAGTATCGATTATGCCTTCGTAGACTATCAATTATTTCACTCTCTGTTTCGGCACATTTTTCATGACTTTCGAGCCAAATCCGGTATAGGGGACCATATTGGATTAACCTTTCGACTTGGCTCAACCAATTTAAAGCCTTCTAGCCGAGCGCCATGGAATTGCCCAGCTTGGGTTATTTAGCTGTCCGAGGATCAGGGCTATCTTCATTCTTCATTGCTACAACTCGCTGCTTCATTTAGAGCACAACAACCCTGGATGTTTGCTCGATGAACACAAACGGAGGGACTCTATCTTCCTTCGACAACTGTTTCATGCTAAGAAAAATCACCGTCGACGTGAAATTGAGTTACTTCACCTAGCGATTTACAAATTACAGCATCAGCAAAAGCTAACCCGGCATTGGATTTATGTAAGAATCTTTCAATGCAAAAGCAGCTCTACAGGCCAAGTTGGGAGAGTTCGCGCACTTTGCTTCCAAAGACAAATTTGCATCCGACATTAAAGCGTCGGAGCGTTGCTACAATTTTTTCTTCCGACCGACCTAAATAATCCACAAGACGCCCATTCCTGTGGATTCGGACGAAAGCTTAGAGTGAATCAGCACCGATTTCAATACTTATTCGTCTGGTGTCTTCTGTTCGCCATCTCGCGATTACGGGCATCCAAACCGCAATGGGATTGAATAGGGCTCGCTCGACTTCTTCAATACACAACTTCAAGACTGTCATCTGCAGATAGAGCCTATTTAGACAGCCCACTCACAGCACATGACTTCTTTTTGGCTTTTAAACATATGGCGTCGGGGAAAACGCCAGGTCCAGATGGATTGCCTCTCACCGTCTACAGTACCGACTTACATCTTTGGAGCCGCAGGTATACGGCGACCAATTTCAAAAATGGAGAATGACCAAGTCTCAGCGGCGAGACCAAATCTCGCTACTTTATAAGCATGGAGATAGATCGGTCCCGAGCAACTACCGCCCTATTACTCCTCTTAACGTCGACGCTAAATTAGGGCCCAAAATTTTGGCTCACCAACAAGCCTACTTCTTCACTCCGACCAATATGGGTTTGTTCCAGGTCGCGACATTCGACATGCCCATATTCGGTTTCAAGCTTTGGCGCAGCTATACTCAGACTTTAAGCCTCCGGCTGGTGCAGTTCTGTTAGACTTCACCAAAGCCTTTGACAGTGTGGTCTGGGACGCCTTAGACATGGTGTTAATGCACTTTGATTTTGGCCATAATTTTCGCCGATGGGTTAGTAATATTTCCGGGTACTTTGGCATCCCTGATAATTATTAAGAAGTCATTGGCCCCATTTGAATTAGGAGCTGGCGTACGACAAGGGGATCCACTCTCGCCAGCCTTATTTGTGCTCTTTATTGAACCCCTTCTCAATCTTATTCGCACCAAACTTCAAGGCTTGGGACTTCAAGGCGGACCAACGACTCACACTGTCATCAGCATTGCAAATGATTTCACTGCTCTTTACATGATTTTTGGTACACCAATGATTTTCTTGGTTTCGTTTACGAATTTTGCTTGGCAACGGGCATGCGGCTCAATAAGACCAAAACTGTGGTGCTGCCATTTAGGCCTTGGAACACGTCTTCTAAGCCGCTTCGACTAGAGCTCGAGCGATTGGGTGTCGACGTCATGGGCAACTCTGGACGGGCAAAATTACTTGGGATTTACTATGGGCCACAACTCAGTAACACTGACCGCCTTCACCATTTACTGGCGGATATGCAGGCGCGGTGCCTACTTTGGGCTTGACAAGCACGCACTCTTCGAGGTCAAGCCATGATTTTGCAGCAGGTAATTTTACCAACTTTATGGTATTCGGCCAGTGTCTGTCATATTCCGGCGACAGGATTCACAGATCAAGTCAGCACGCTGATCTCTCGCTTTATGTGTAAATCCAAATCGACAATTGCTCTTTCGAACGATTAGTAGTTTTTGCCTCCCAGTCTTAGAGGTTTGGGTCTTACTCCAGTGAGCGACATGATTCACAGCTTACACCTTCACATGCTGTGCAAAGTTATTCTGGCCGCCAGGACTCACTCCTATATAGGGGTTCCACCTCTTCACAATGTCGATATTACATACAGAGCAAATGGACGAATACTGGCTGACCGGTCAAAGCAAGCCAAGTTGACAAACTTGCTGGTCCAAGAAGAGATTTTTCGTCCAAGCGACTTATTTCGGGTTTGCAATTGAAACGTTACGCACGAATCTCTCTCCCTGTTTCTTCGCACCCATATACCCGGACGTGTCACATGCGTAAGTGCCTGTTCCAAATTTCTGGATCGGGTTCACATTTTGCTGAGCCCTTTAAAGGAATTTTCTATTGGCCCAGTTCCCGCTGCACGATATCTCTGCGCCTTCCATACTTGGACCTTTGGCACCTATTTGCTCAGTGTGGCAAGAATTCGAGCAATTATTTCCAAGCATGCTACTCCTACGTTACCCTTGCCACGTTTAGGCCTAGATAAAGACCCACCGGCAGCTATGTGGAGTCGCGACCTAAAAATGGGTAAACATCTATCACCCGTTATTAACGACCTACTCTTCCGCCTTCAGCACAATGCTTTTTTCTGGGATATAGGTTCCAGCACCTCGCTGGTGCGATCACTTGCTGTCACCATGGCTGCAATGTATTGGAGACGCCGCCCCACCTCTTCTGGTACTGCGATTTTGCCATACAAGTTCGGACTTCATGGATCACGAAGATTCAACCGCTATTTTGTTCCCCTATGGAATGGTCGTCAGTACTTCTCTTCATTGTTGAGCCAACACCAAGCTCAAAGATGCAGTATGGTTATAGTCTTTTCGTGGACTTCCATATCGTACTTACAGTTTTTCTTCGATTTCTATGGACACATTGGAACGATATTCGCTTCCACGAAATTCCAGCCAATGTCTGAGTGTTCAAGCCAACGTGCTTGCGGTAACAACTCTTCATCTTGAGTGGGTTTATCAAGACTTACTTGACCGAAGTGTGAGCCATTCCAGTATCACACTTCGGCAACTGAAGGACTTCGCTGAATATTTGCAGCTGCAACCTTTTCAACTCTCAACTCCCGATACTACGGAGGACCCTCCCGACTATTTGGGTGAAACAGCGTAAATGTGGGGTCGCACTATTTGGTCAGCGCTAAATGGGCCAAATTACTCGACGTTTCTAGCAGAAAGTTTCGCAACCTTGTCGGATAACCTCTTTGTCCCTCCGCTATGTAATACGGTTACCAACTCCAGGAGTATAGTGGTCAAGCACTGACACTGGGACCGGGAGGTACATGAATCAATACCAGCGGTGGGCAGTATTGATTACAAATCGCCGAAGATAGGCTCTTAAAGCGCCAAGCAACCACCCAATGGGTGGCCGTCTGCCGCGACAGGGCGCGCTAGCCGAAAAATTCCCATAGTGTAATGAGGGGTGTGTCCCATTCCCGTCGGGAATTGGTACGCGAGTTAAAACTCTATAATAATGTTACGGTGGATTATCGGACGACAATGGATCCCCACTTCTAGCACTTACAATAGGGGATTCCCAATTGTAAGTGAAATATTGGACAAAGCTGTTCAGGCTTCCACCCTTCAGCTTATGGCGCACCTATCGGTTGTGGTTTAAGGCCACCTAGTGGCTCATCAATCTTTGGGCTCTATCCGATCGATCCTATTGGGTTGCTAATGCGCCTGGTTGAGGTCACGACTTTAGCCGATTTGCGGCAGTTATTACGAAGCCATTTTGGTTGGATAGGGGTCCCGCCGCTAATACGAACCTTTACGCCTCCGACTTCTACCGTTACAGCACTACTACCGGCCACCATCCGAAGAAGGATTTCAGTGTGAGATTCAAGCAAGCTTGGAGACGGAATCTCGTTTTCGTGCCGTGTTAAGTAACGACTATGCCACGACTGCACCTATGGGTGTTTACCGCTAGCAGATCGGGATTTTACTCATTTCCGTTTTAGCATGGAGTGGGGATTGAACCCACACCGTTTGAGTGAACCGTTATCAAGACCACCCAAACCCATACCTCGTTAGGAGCTGAGCATAATAGGGAATTCGGTTTTATATTAAACCACTTCGGCGAGCTGAGCTTTGTTGAGGGGTACTAGTTTCAAGCCTTTTCACGACTTTGCCGTCTTTGAAGACGGATATACTACCACAACAAATCATTTAGGACTTTGTATGTCGAACAACGGTAGTTAGACAACTTTGCGAATAAAGTGTAATGCAATTTATTTTCCCCAAATGATGTGTGACAGTAGGTCATGCATATCCACGAAATACAGCGTCTTGTCCTTCATAAACAAACAAAAAGTGTCTTGCTGATGCTCCGTCTACTACGTGGTCAAGCTGGTGACATGAGGAAGCTACAAGGCGAACGTAATGACTCAGAGCATCTTGTATTAAACACATTATCGCTAGGAGTGGTGTGTCAGTATCGCCCTCATGAAGTTAACCCGCTCAACCTACGTACGCCTCAGTTTCACTCTGAGAACTGCAGGAGAAACTTGATTGTAGTAGAAGCTCGAGTACTTTTCGGCAAGAAGCGTCACAGCATCATGGGTACTCGAGACATCCTTTACAAGCAAGATTTCTACACTTCGCAGGCCGAAATGCCTCGAAATTCATGGCGAAGATACATCTTGCATAAGGTCATCATCCTGGTCGTGTTTCATCGTGCCTTTCTTCTTCATACCTTCAACGGCAGCAATCGCTTGATCTGCATCCATCGCGGTCGGCAAACCACCGGGTGAGTGTTCTGCAGTCTGCTCTAGCTGACGGAGCTTTGAGTATTTCACCAGCAGATCCAATTTACCATGCAAGTACTTGTTATTTTTCACCTTTATCAGCTCGATAACATCAGCGACTGACTTGTGACCACTCAGCCATCTTTCAAACAGCTCCTCTTGTAGAAGAACTGCACGTTCCGACCAAGCATTATCGCGCTTCAGCTTGATCAGCGATTCAGTCACTGCAGCGTCACCATACTTGTCTATCAAGTACGTATAATGAGGTTTGTCAATGCTGCTCAATCCTTCGCTCGTCAACTGCACAAACGAGCGATCAAACGCGATTTCTTCGCGCAGTAAGAGATGAATCCGCTTTACCAACAACTCCGTGGCAAGCGTTTTAATCTTCGCGTTGTTGGAATGACGGGCTAAAAGGAGAGCTCGCACCAAAGCATCTTCCTTATCAGGTATCACAGCAAATTCGTGGAACAAATTGCCCAGAAACACATCGTGCACTTGTGAGTCCATGTTGCGATGCTGTGAGGCAGCTTTTGCCAGCTGAGCACCATGAGGCCCCGTCAGGTATGCTATTGCATCTGACATGGGATCAGGGTTCTTCCAAGCGTTGGCAGTCGTTACCAAATTCGTTAACTTGTTCGCCAACTCTTCCGCCAACTTGTGACGGACATTCGCTTCGCGAATGAATAATCTTGCTTCGTCACCTTCGTCCGTTGGCTCGGAAGGCCTTACGAAACTCTTGGTAGAAGTTCCATTCTGCTTCTCGGTATCCCAACGCCCTTGAGCAGTAGAATTGGCTGCTGCCACCTTTGAGGCACTGCCGACGCATGCGAAAAGAACGATTGCCGCAAACAACACGAAAGAATACAATCCCATCTTCACTCGCTTCGAGTGGAACTCCTTGACGTATTCTCGACCAGACCGAGCGCGAATCCAGGAGTGATTCACATTGACAGCCCCTTAGCACTCATCAATGTGGGAAGCATATATCCTAGCATCCCTCCACGTTTAATCTGGTCCAAACATCTGGTTGAATGGACCAGTTGATCTGCTGGTCTGGAAATGAGATTAAAGCATTTATCGCGCTTGCCTTCCTCAGACTAGCTGGCTTTATCTACATAACGTTCTCACAACACGTTTTTGCTCTCTTCTGCCGCCTTCTCTGCCCTTCTGAACACCTCCATGCGTCCATCTCGCTCTTGAGTGGTGCCAGGATATTGATGGCCGTTTTACGTCGCGGTCCCTGCATCTTCGGCGAGGTGACAAAAGCGAAGCAGATTGATTAAAGAGGCTGTGCTTGGCGTTACGCTCTGCGTGGTCACCGCAGAGCACTCGGAAGCATTTCTTCGGCTTTTGTCGGGAAGGAATCGCCGCCTTCCGTAGCTTCTTCCTCCGCTACTTCCTTGTCGTCCGTTGGCAGACCGCATTCCAGGAAATGGTTTGACATGCTACGTTCGACTCGTGTAGAAGTTCCAGAACGCGGTCGAGAGGAGGATGGCGGAGGTGTTTAACGAGAAGAGAGTCCGGCGTTCTCGCTGCTTCCTGTGTCCACGACTTACACGAAAACGCACATCAAGCTCGATGCGACTACTCTGCATGGTTTCTATGCGCGCATCAAGAAGCAAGTTGAGGGCTACAGCTGGAATCTTCCTGGCGTAGCACTGTCGGTAAAGTCGTTTCAGGACAATCAGTGGACCACGCCTTCGATATCTCTCAGTTTGAGACCATGCGTCAAAGAAGTGATGCCTAGAAGAGCAAGTTCCTGGAGATGACAGTGGAGAAAAAGTGCCAATACGCTAGTTGCCTCGTTGCCAATCAAGTGACGAGCGACGAATACGGTGAGTCAGTTTTGCTGTTTCGACCACAGACGGAGGGCGAGAAGAGGACCGACAAGAAGCCTGTCGAGTGTCCATTGGTCCCTCCTGGATACGTGCCAGACGTCGTCATCGGACTTGACCCTGGGATGCGGTCGCTGTGTAGTGCTTGCTGTGAGAGACCATAACAAGGTTGGTGCTATGAAAGCAGGCCGAAGAAGAGGCAGAAGGAGAGCAAGCAAAAGAGAGACCGTCCGGTCTGGATCCGCCGATCCCCGTATCCTAAGCGTCGTAACGAGCGCGATATCGTGCAAGTGACGCCGGAAGAGTATTGTCACATGGCTGGCTTCAAGCAATTTGCTGCTTGGAACGAGGGCTTGAAGACACAGCACCTTGAGTATGACAAGATGTTTACAGAGATGCCGTCGTTCAAGGCCGCGAGCTACATAAAGTACCTCGAGCGACTGCAGTGCTCAGGAGCAACGTGACGTTCCTGCTGAACTTTCGCGCGGAGCGGC
>NQFO01001279.1:0-13670 GCA_003991265.1 Pseudoperonospora humuli
GAGCACTTCTGGGATCGTGATGTGGACGCGGCTAAGACAGGAATCATTCTAAATAACATCGAAAGAAAAAGTCCTGACATAAGGCAGAAGCTCGATCCGCTGTACTCGTCGACCTGCGGCCCCTCGGAAGCTGCCAAGACGAGTCTAATGCACTTATCGCTGCCTCATTGCAATCACCAGGACGGAGGAGACACGCAGTTTATTGTGCGCTTCCGGGACGGTGTTGACGAGTCAGTTGCATTTTTAAACGCTTATTACTCTCACGTTCTGAGTGCTAATGGAGGATTTTGGGGTTGTCATACTAGCAGCTGTAGAATCTCAATTGTCTTTTCATGAATGCCTTTATGCTCAGGAAAACATGCACGTGCTGTCTCAGCCACTTCCCGGACTCCTTCACGACGAGCAAATGCCCGCAGACGCTCAGTTCCTGAAAGTAAATTGACTAAAGCCCAGCTCCCGTAAAATTGGACGTGTTCGTTTGCGGGACAGTTGAGCATCGCTGCAATGATAGCGCCAAGCCCACCTCTCATCGCAATGCTGTCACACATCACATCTAAGCTCACAATGCCCAAGTCAGACGACACATGACCCCAAACGATACCACGAATGGGCTAGTACCTGATCCTGCCAGCGTTAGTAAAGCCCAACAACTACGCTTCTGTACGCCGCAATGCTTTGGAAATGTCTGCATTGCCTCTAGAACTGCGTCGATTCCACCCGCGTCCGTAATCCGTCTGCGATTGATTTCTACAACGCATCTGCAGTTGTCAGATACAATGCTAAAACATGGAAGAGAGCATAGTCTTCTTGCCGCAATTGTGTGCCAAGTTCGTCAGCAAAACGCAGCTCGCTTCAAGCATTTTGGCCTCCGACTGAAAACTCTTCATCGCTCCTAACACAGAATGAACACCACCTTCAGCTACGACAATGAAGCGATTCCGAGCGTGATTGAATACAACCACACTCAGACACTTGCAGCACTCGAGTTGAAGTATAAAGCTACTTCTGTGTCGATGCATGAGAGCGAGGATTGATTTGATGGCAAGACATTCTGGTAAATCGTCTTTTAGAGCTTCGTCGGACTTTAACAGAGCAGAAAGCTGCTTGAGAGCTCCATGAAGATGCTGTTGGTTCATGTCCTCAGTTCGAGATTCATCACTTGCTTCAAGTACTCGCACCAGCTTCATGACGGAAATATTCTTGACATTCTTGCGTACGTCATGTCCTCTGGATCTTACGTCATCGCAATGACGTCGGCACCGCTGTTTTGCATCGGTACGTTCCTCGCATTCTTTGCAGTACCCTGATGTTCCGACAAGATACCGAGGGGCATCACACTGCGGTGTCAGACATTGTCGTAGCTGGCGTTTTGCCTCTACAATTGAAGCAAACCCGAGTCAGATTGACCATGCGATCCATCTTCACTAACCAAAAACTCACCTTCGTCGACCTCCTCTTTTGCTTGTCGCTCGGCTTTTTTCTCGACTGCTGCCAATTTTGACTTCAAAGCTTTGGTCTCAGTTGTAGAGTCTAGAAGTTGTTTATGCAATTTCCCAACGACACCTTCCTGTTCTACTACTTGAGCGCTCAATAAGAGCAGCTTAGTTTGAGCGTTGCCGTACTCCATCAGCAATGACTCTTTTTGCGTCATCACTTCACAGTAACTAGCTTCGAGTCGAGCAATGTCCGATCGCAACAATGTTTGGCAGTCACGAGATTGTTGAAGGTGACGATCAAGCTCATTGACTTCTTTGTCCTTTAGTGCAAGCACATAGAAAAGTGATGCATTAGGGGCAAGTTGACCCGTGGGGCTCTGCAACAAGACGCTCGTGTAATTGCACCGTTCCTCCTCCATACGTAAAAGTTGTCGGCTTGTAGCTTCAGCCTGTCGTTCGGCTTTTCTTCGCATGCGCTGCTCTTCTTCCAGGTGATAAATCGCTTGTGCTAATCGACCTTCAATATCACTCAGTGCCTCCTTATCGCTGCCTAGTTTGTGAGCAATCGCTGTTCTCTCTGCTTCCACTTCATCCTTTTTGTTTGCAAGACTGAGTTTCTCCTCTTCAAGCTTAAGAATTTTCAATCGAAGACTTTGTTTCTCCTCTGTGTCACTGCTCTTTGCAATCTGAAGAATCTCCGTTTTTTCGCGTTCTCTTTCCAATAAGCTTTGTAGCACCATCACTTGTTTTGATTGCTCTTCAGCTTCCATCATCAGATGC
Source organism: Pseudoperonospora humuli (assembly GCA_003991265.1). Taxonomy (NCBI): domain Eukaryota; phylum Oomycota; class Peronosporomycetes; order Peronosporales; family Peronosporaceae; genus Pseudoperonospora; species Pseudoperonospora humuli. The sequence goes on from NQFO01001279.1 coordinate 2,217, forward strand.
TTGATCGCGTTGTCACTGTCACACTTGCTTTGCTCAAGAGCACTTAGCTGTGCCTGTAATCGGCTTTGTTTCTCCAACTCATGTGCTTTCTCGTTCTGGACTCGTTCGAGCTGCAGCGCAAGTATGGAAAAACTCTTTTGTTCGTGGACAAGTTCTTGCTCAACGACAGCAAGACGTTTCAAGTCACTGTCTTCTCGACGTTGTCGCTCTTGTAGCTTTCTCTCAATCTGCTCAGCTTCCTTTTTCTCAAAGTACCGATCAGCAAACAAGAAACACGGAAATGACGATGAAGACAACCGTAGCTCTTCTCCAGCTCGTTGCTGTTCGTTCGTTATCAACACATGTAGCAAATCTTCTGCTGTGACGCGTTTTGGCTTTTGCAGACTGTCCTCAAGCACGATAACGTCTCCTAATGGTAGCGTCAACTGTAATACACGACCGAAAACTGGATCAATTTGTTTAGCGCACGACATGCGGTTGAACAGCTCGATTGTGGGTTTTTCCCTCGTACACATTTCCAGCAGCATGACACCAAATGCAAAAAGGTCCTGAGTTATCGACATGAGCTTGGGCTCGTTTATAGGCTGAGAAGAGCCTGGAGAGCTCGGCCGAAGAGGAGGCAACGATCCCGGTGACGCAACAAGGGGGATCTTCATTGGAGGCTTGGGCTCTGCCATCTCATAGACAGTCTTCAGTACTGGACTCGACAAGTGAGACGGAGCTTTGCCTGACCGTATGACCATTTCCAAGCCAAATCGACGCAATTTGATCCTGTTGGATCCGTCCAGCATTACTTTCTTGCTGGTCAAGCATACGCCGAGACTTTGTTGCTTTCGGTGTAAGAAAAGTAGTCCTTGAAGAACTTGAATTGCAGTCAAAGCGATTTCCCGACGCGATAGCATGATATGGTCACGATGCAACACGTCATACAAACTTACCGGTAAGTATTCCATAATGATGCCTTCGTTTGGAGGCAGTGCAATACTATCACTTTGATCGGCTGAAGTTGCGACTCCTAGAAACTGGACGATATTTGGATGGGCATACGGTGCTACGAACTGCTGCACAGTGTCGAGGCTGGCAGTCCAGAGTTTCAGCTTTAGAGGTGTCGATCGACACGAGTAGAGTGCTACTTTAGCACCCGCACATTTGCCCATGTGGACACTCCAATGAGGTGTTCGAGCCAGAACGCTCTCTTTTTCTTCATCAGTAGCCACCTCCCAGCGAGTCATGGCCAACCCATTCCATGGTGCAAGACATTCCATCGCAAGCAATGTTTTGATTTAGTTTTCGTATTTTTACCGGCAAACTTACGTCGAGGGGACACACTTATCCAGGAGTTTGCAGCACTTGTTTCCGCTACAATCTCAAGTTGCATGCAAGTCGAAGTATCAAAAGTCATGGTCTTCATGGCGCTCTGCGATGACTCACACGCACTTCGTCGATATTGGTCTGTCAATTTGCCTAAACAAGTTTATCCGTGTATGTAGTAGGTAGATCTCGAGGATGAGTCTCACCAGTGTCACTAGATTAAAGACAAAACGTGGCTTTGTCTACAACTTCTGACGAGCTTCTCCGCCCTCTTTCATTACCGATCGCTCCGCACGTTTGCGACCGTGACTTCCAAACCGTCGAGGAGGTCATTTCGTCAGCATTCTTTGATTGCTTCGTGATGACAGATCTGACCACAAAAGTCTCATTTATGGCAGGGCTACTGCCGACAGCTTTTGCTTTTGCCTGTAGCGTGTACTTCTGGCTCCTGTTTCCGCTTGGACTTCTGATCGGAATAAACATGCACTGCGACTCTCGGAATCGTTTGCCACAACAACGTTGCTGTACCCACAACGTTTAATAGCTGTTCCTGCTCGACACAAACTTACACTTAGAGTACCAGAGTCAACGGCCACTGACACACCGCACTGTGGTCCAGCACATATTATTCCGTGCAATCTTGCCACATGTTTGTTCACTTCATCAAGCAACGCGATGCTTGGCATTAAGTTTCATGCTCTTCTCTGCATATCGCCTGGCTTTTGCTTCGTCCACTACTGGTCTTCGAAACGACTCAAGACCCCGATGATTAGCCTTCCGTCGTCCAAAAGCATGACGTAAATGGACGACTTGAAGATTGGAAGAAACAAGTCAACATTTGCTGGAACTGACGATGATGAAACATAGACAAAAGAGCCTGAGTCCAAAGGAGGTTATGCCAAAGAGCAAAAGTGCTCAATCCAGGCCAGAGAGCTTCTGATACGATTGAGGAGAATGCGTTCAAGAAGAGCAAGGACTGCACAACTGTCGTGTGCTGGCTCAGTAGACCTGCCATGACCCTGAGATCCGATACAGCGCTCCTGCGATGAGACAAGTCCGTCTCGTTGACCTTCGCTCGCTTTCGTGTTTCAAGAGCGATCGCTTTCTTTGTGATTACACCGACCAGATCTTTGTTGTCTAGGCGTGGCGACAAGTCCTCATATGCATCACATCGCACAGACGACGATATCCGCTCAATTAACTAGATAGATTTATTCTATAGCTTAAACTGCCTAGTTTATCTTAGAGATAACGATAATATCACTCAGATTTCTTGCTTAGAATAATCTAAGCCCGTCGATAAAATGGCGGACAAAGAGGACAAGATGTCCAAGCACTTGGACGAGGCGTCCAAAAGCGTGCGCGACGCAGCTTCTGAATCTGTACACCAAGCACGTGACGTAGTGCTAAATGAGGTCAGCCACGTCAAGGAGATCACGGCTTCCGCTCGCCATGCACTGGACGAGACGGCGCAGCAGGCGTGGGAGACTACCAAGACGTTTGTTGAGCCCATTGTTGATGTATTCAAGCGCGCGGACGGTGAAGAAGGCACAGAGTTGCGTAAACATATTGGTGTGATGCGAGAAAACCTTGATGTGCAGCTCTGCGCGATGCGTGTACAGCTGCAGGAGACCAAGAAGATCGCTGACGACCAGCTGGAGCCTGTAAAGGGCGTGCTGGCCGTCGCCCAGCAACGTCAGTAGCATAATGGTAGTAGATGCTAGTTACAGTATATTAACTCGGAGTCTTGTTGTAATTTGTGCAGAGCTGCTGAAGGTGAACGAGTTCCGACACGAACATCCGGAGGTAGCGGCGGCCGGTTTGGCAGCTGCAGTGGCTGTTCCGTCACTTTTAGTTCGTACGTGGATTGAGAAGAAATATGTGTGAGGAGAAAGAGACTGACGATGTGTGGACAATGCAGGTGGCAAATGGTCGGCGGTGCGAAACTCAGCGGTGGCTGTGGGCGCTGGAGCTACATGGTGCTACGGATTGGACAAGTGGACGGAGAAAAAGCGCAAGTAGAGTGGGAATGCTTTGGGGAAATGCATTCCATCATATGGCACTGCACTGTGGAAGGATGTTCTATCTGCTGCTTAACGATCTAGCTATCGAATGACCTATGGCCGTCTAATGGTCTTATGAGTTTAGTACTGGAAGACAGAATAGTGTCTGGCATTAAGAGTCCTCATCGTAGTAATTTTCGCTGTGTATGAGTAGCAGTACGGGCATCAAGTAAGAGCAATTCCTACAATTATCTGTATTTTTCTAAACGCTCGTTTTGTACTTAGAGAACGATTCTCACATCCGAACATAAAGTCGTGGGAAAATGTCAAGTGTCTGTTGCAAAGAGCAAATTGCGGACTTAAGTCTGTCATGGCTGACAAGATATTCCAAAATTCTTCCATTTCTTGCATTAGTTTTTGTCTGTGCATCACCGTCAAGTCCAGCAGATTCTAGTATTCGGAACGCTACAGCAAACTTGCTGTCTTCGATTGTATATCAGTGCTCAGTGTCAATGCTACTGCTTACTATCTTAAGAGTAGAAGCTCGCGCTTGTGCTGCAACCAAAGTACCTTAAAATTGAGTTCCAGCATCAATCAATTAACTGAGCATAATTTCTCGCTTGTTCGTCGGCAGTTTGTTGCTGCTGTGTGTGAGGATCGGCTAATTACGGAAGACATCCGGACGGCGAAAATTCTGGACTCGACGCGAACCTGCTGCGGCCTATATGCGGAAATGACCTAGAGATCAACAAGACAGGAGCGAAGCTAAAAGGCCAGCCAGAAATTGTATCGGGTGGTCGTGTGGCTGGCGACCGCATCGTTTGATAAACTTTCGCTGCACGCGACGCTGGACGGCATCAAGTACGACCACTTCGTTATCAAGAAACGTGACGCTTTTGAGAACAGGTTGTCTATCGGTGTCTACAAGCGAGAGCTGCACGTGTTGCACTAAACTAGATCAGGAGCAGATACGACTTGTGATCAAACGCGTTTTCTATCTTGTAGGTAGCTCGTTGGGCCGATAAAGAGCCCATTCGGCGTCTAGTTGACCTTCTTGGACAATCTCCGCCAGCAGCATTCATCTTCATGCTTGGCTTTAAAAGTCGTGTCGCTCCATTTTACATGGGCAAAATAATGACGGTCTGATCCGTGCTTAATCAGCTGTCTTGAGAATTCGCCCATCAAAGGTGCATAGTAGAGCAAATAACGTCACTGAGACGAAAAGTAATCTATCCTCATCGACTTTGTCTTCGCCATCGGAGAAGTGGAGGATTATAATGGAGACAAATCGGCGTAGTTACCTCTACACATTCGGAACACCGTTCCGTACAACAATCATTTCGCTGCAAGAACAAGGTCACATCATTGTAAATGATAGCTGCTTTTACCTTTCGCCACGGCGATATCTTTGTCCACTCGCAAGGAGTGATCCTTTGCGGTGACGCTCTCCTGTCCGACAGGCTTGAGGAATCCAATCCGGTCCAAACGAATTGCAAATACGTGCTACAATGTTACTCACAGCACGAAGCACTGACAACATATCGAGATAAAGAGAGAAAAGGGTAGTGCATACTGTAACGAAGATTCGTTTTATTCTTCCAGACTAATACTTGACGTATCATGGCCGCCATCAGCTGTTGCAGCAAGCATGACGACTTCAAAAACCGTCCATGAAATCATTGGCATCATGAACGCGCTGGAACTCGATGTAGTTGCGAGGTATTTCGACAAAGATGACGATGAAATTGACATGTATGTCGTTTGTGAGGGAGTTTTCGTGAATGTATTCAATGAGTCGCACGTGGTGCTGTCCAGCGTCGCGCATAGCTGAAGCAAGAGAAACAAATACGTAGACCGCGCCGTCGACTTTGGCATCAATCGAAGCAAAAGAGGAAAAAGGGTAGCGGATTCGCAGATCCAAGCCTGCGACACCTTAAACTTGGATATGGAAAAGGAAGGCTGAAGCAGCAGCAGTCATGCAATCGCAGCAATTCCATCATTCAAGACAGCAAGCTACTCGATCTATTTGGAGCGATTACAATGCTATAGACACAATGCGTGATTTTAGCTGGGTTTAAGCGCGGAGCTACCGTCATTTAAGTAAAGATTTTTTCAGAAGTACATGGGTCGTGTGGCGGTCGATGCGCTGTACAGTGAAATGGTTGAGCCAAGCGTGCAAAAGCACATGATGGTGGTCTCTCTGGAGAACGAGCAAGCATGCTCTACACAAATTTGCCAAAAAAGAGAGCGCGCGAGGGTGCGGCAGTGAATCCTTAAGAGTGCAACGACAGGTATCAAGACACGCGGCCACCGACATACTGGCACTGTTCACGAGTTGCAAGCGATAGGAAAATTAAAATGCTTTACGACAAGACCGAGTACTTCACACCGGTTGGAAAAGGTGTCCACCCAGGTAGACCTGAATATGATAGAAAGTATTTGTCGGTGTCACTAATCCCTATAAATTAGCATCATGACACCATTAGACGGCCATAGGTCATTCGATAGCTAGATCGTTAAGCAGCAGATAGAACATCCTTCCACAGTGCAGTGCCATATGATGGAATGCATTTCCCCAAAGCATTCCCACTCTACTTGCGCTTTTTCTCCGTCCACTTGTCCAATCCGTAGCACCATGTAGCTCCAGCGCCCACAGCCACCGCTGAGTTTCGCACCGCCGACCATTTGCCACCTGCATTGTCCACACATCGTCAGTCTCTTTCTCCTCACACATATTTCTTCTCAATCCACGTACGAACTAAAAGTGACGGAACAGCCACTGCAGCTGCCAAACCGGCCGCCGCTACCTCCGGATGTTCGTGTCGGAACTCGTTCACCTTCAGCAGCTCTGCACAAATTACAACAAGACTCCGAGTTAATATACTGTAACTAGCATCTACTACCATTATGCTACTGACGTTGCTGGGCGACGGCCAGCACGCCCTTTACAGGCTCCAGCTGGTCGTCAGCGATCTTCTTGGTCTCCTGCAGCTGTACACGCATCGCGCAGAGCTGCACATCAAGGTTTTCTCGCATCACACCAATATGTTTACGCAACTCTGTGCCTTCTTCACCGTCCGCGCGCTTGAATACATCAACAATGGGCTCAACAAACGTCTTGGTAGTCTCCCACGCCTGCTGCGCCGTCTCGTCCAGTGCATGGCGAGCGGAAGCCGTGATCTCCTTGACGTGGCTGACCTCATTTAGCACTACGTCACGTGCTTGGTGTACAGATTCAGAAGCTGCGTCGCGCACGCTTTTGGACGCCTCGTCCAAGTGCTTGGACATCTTGTCCTCTTTGTCCGCCATTTTATCGACGGGCTTAGATTATTCTAAGCAAGAAATCTGAGTGATATTATCGTTATCTCTAAGATAAACTAGGCAGTTTAAGCTATAGAATAAATCTATCTAGTTAATTGAGCGGATATCGTCGTCTGTGCGATGTGATGCATATGAGGACTTGTCGCCACGCCTAGACAACAAAGATCTGGTCGGTGTAATCACAAAGAAAGCGATCGCTCTTGAAACACGAAAGCGAGCGAAGGTCAACGAGACGGACTTGTCTCATCGCAGGAGCGCTGTATCGGATCTCAGGGTCATGGCAGGTCTACTGAGCCAGCACACGACAGTTGTGCAGTCCTTGCTCTTCTTGAACGCATTCTCCTCAATCGTATCAGAAGCTCTCTGGCCTGGATTGAGCACTTTTGCTCTTTGGCATAACCTCCTTTGGACTCAGGCTCTTTTGTCTATGTTTCATCATCGTCAGTTCCAGCAAATGTTGACTTGTTTCTTCCAATCTTCAAGTCGTCCATTTACGTCATGCTTTTGGACGACGGAAGGCTAATCATCGGGGTCTTGAGTCGTTTCGAAGACCAGTAGTGGACGAAGCAAAAGCCAGGCGATATGCAGAGAAGAGCATGAAACTTAATGCCAAGCATCGCGTTGCTTGATGAAGTGAACAAACATGTGGCAAGATTGCACGGAATAATATGTGCTGGACCACAGTGCGGTGTGTCAGTGGCCGTTGACTCTGGTACTCTAAGTGTAAGTTTGTGTCGAGCAGGAACAGCTATTAAACGTTGTGGGTACAGCAACGTTGTTGTGGCAAACGATTCCGAGAGTCGCAGTGCATGTTTATTCCGATCAGAAGTCCAAGCGGAAACAGGAGCCAGAAGTACACGCTACAGGCAAAAGCAAAAGCTGTCGGCAGTAGCCCTGCCATAAATGAGACTTTTGTGGTCAGATCTGTCATCACGAAGCAATCAAAGAATGCTGACGAAATGACCTCCTCGACGGTTTGGAAGTCACGGTCGCAAACGTGCGGAGCGATCGGTAATGAAAGAGGGCGGAGAAGCTCGTCAGAAGTTGTAGACAAAGCCACGTTTTGTCTTTAATCTAGTGACACTGGTGAGACTCATCCTCGAGATCTACCTACTACATACACGGATAAACTTGTTTAGGCAAATTGACAGACCAATATCGACGAAGTGCGTGTGAGTCATCGCAGAGCGCCATGAAGACCATGACTTTTGATACTTCGACTTGCATGCAACTTGAGATTGTAGCGGAAACAAGTGCTGCAAACTCCTGGATAAGTGTGTCCCCTCGACGTAAGTTTGCCGGTAAAAATACGAAAACTAAATCAAAACATTGCTTGCGATGGAATGTCTTGCACCATGGAATGGGTTGGCCATGACTCGCTGGGAGGTGGCTACTGATGAAGAAAAAGAGAGCGTTCTGGCTCGAACACCTCATTGGAGTGTCCACATGGGCAAATGTGCGGGTGCTAAAGTAGCACTCTACTCGTGTCGATCGACACCTCTAAAGCTGAAACTCTGGACTGCCAGCCTCGACACTGTGCAGCAGTTCGTAGCACCGTATGCCCATCCAAATATCGTCCAGTTTCTAGGAGTCGCAACTTCAGCCGATCAAAGTGATAGTATTGCACTGCCTCCAAACGAAGGCATCATTATGGAATACTTACCGGTAAGTTTGTATGACGTGTTGCATCGTGACCATATCATGCTATCGCGTCGGGAAATCGCTTTGACTGCAATTCAAGTTCTTCAAGGACTACTTTTCTTACACCGAAAGCAACAAAGTCTCGGCGTATGCTTGACCAGCAAGAAAGTAATGCTGGACGGATCCAACAGGATCAAATTGCGTCGATTTGGCTTGGAAATGGTCATACGGTCAGGCAAAGCTCCGTCTCACTTGTCGAGTCCAGTACTGAAGACTGTCTATGAGATGGCAGAGCCCAAGCCTCCAATGAAGATCCCCCTTGTTGCGTCACCGGGATCGTTGCCTCCTCTTCGGCCGAGCTCTCCAGGCTCTTCTCAGCCTATAAACGAGCCCAAGCTCATGTCGATAACTCAGGACCTTTTTGCATTTGGTGTCATGCTGCTGGAAATGTGTACGAGGGAAAAACCCACAATCGAGCTGTTCAACCGCATGTCGTGCGCTAAACAAATTGATCCAGTTTTCGGTCGTGTATTACAGTTGACGCTACCATTAGGAGACGTTATCGTGCTTGAGGACAGTCTGCAAAAGCCAAAACGCGTCACAGCAGAAGATTTGCTACATGTGTTGATAACGAACGAACAGCAACGAGCTGGAGAAGAGCTACGGTTGTCTTCATCGTCATTTCCGTGTTTCTTGTTTGCTGATCGGTACTTTGAGAAAAAGGAAGCTGAGCAGATTGAGAGAAAGCTACAAGAGCGACAACGTCGAGAAGACAGTGACTTGAAACGTCTTGCTGTCGTTGAGCAAGAACTTGTCCACGAACAAAAGAGTTTTTCCATACTTGCGCTGCAGCTCGAACGAGTCCAGAACGAGAAAGCACATGAGTTGGAGAAACAAAGCCGATTACAGGCACAGCTAAGTGCTCTTGAGCAAAGCAAGTGTGACAGTGACAACGCGATCAAGCATCTGATGATGGAAGCTGAAGAGCAATCAAAACAAGTGATGGTGCTACAAAGCTTATTGGAAAGAGAACGCGAAAAAACGGAGATTCTTCAGATTGCAAAGAGCAGTGACACAGAGGAGAAACAAAGTCTTCGATTGAAAATTCTTAAGCTTGAAGAGGAGAAACTCAGTCTTGCAAACAAAAAGGATGAAGTGGAAGCAGAGAGAACAGCGATTGCTCACAAACTAGGCAGCGATAAGGAGGCACTGAGTGATATTGAAGGTCGATTAGCACAAGCGATTTATCACCTGGAAGAAGAGCAGCGCATGCGAAGAAAAGCCGAACGACAGGCTGAAGCTACAAGCCGACAACTTTTACGTATGGAGGAGGAACGGTGCAATTACACGAGCGTCTTGTTGCAGAGCCCCACGGGTCAACTTGCCCCTAATGCATCACTTTTCTATGTGCTTGCACTAAAGGACAAAGAAGTCAATGAGCTTGATCGTCACCTTCAACAATCTCGTGACTGCCAAACATTGTTGCGATCGGACATTGCTCGACTCGAAGCTAGTTACTGTGAAGTGATGACGCAAAAAGAGTCATTGCTGATGGAGTACGGCAACGCTCAAACTAAGCTGCTCTTATTGAGCGCTCAAGTAGTAGAACAGGAAGGTGTCGTTGGGAAATTGCATAAACAACTTCTAGACTCTACAACTGAGACCAAAGCTTTGAAGTCAAAATTGGCAGCAGTCGAGAAAAAAGCCGAGCGACAAGCAAAAGAGGAGGTCGACGAAGGTGAGTTTTTGGTTAGTGAAGATGGATCGCATGGTCAATCTGACTCGGGTTTGCTTCAATTGTAGAGGCAAAACGCCAGCTACGACAATGTCTGACACCGCAGTGTGATGCCCCTCGGTATCTTGTCGGAACATCAGGGTACTGCAAAGAATGCGAGGAACGTACCGATGCAAAACAGCGGTGCCGACGTCATTGCGATGACGTAAGATCCAGAGGACATGACGTACGCAAGAATGTCAAGAATATTTCCGTCATGAAGCTGGTGCGAGTACTTGAAGCAAGTGATGAATCTCGAACTGAGGACATGAACCAACAGCATCTTCATGGAGCTCTCAAGCAGCTTTCTGCTCTGTTAAAGTCCGACGAAGCTCTAAAAGACGATTTACCAGAATGTCTTGCCATCAAATCAATCCTCGCTCTCATGCATCGACACAGAAGTAGCTTTATACTTCAACTCGAGTGCTGCAAGTGTCTGAGTGTGGTTGTATTCAATCACGCTCGGAATCGCTTCATTGTCGTAGCTGAAGGTGGTGTTCATTCTGTGTTAGGAGCGATGAAGAGTTTTCAGTCGGAGGCCAAAATGCTTGAAGCGAGCTGCGTTTTGCTGACGAACTTGGCACACAATTGCGGCAAGAAGACTATGCTCTCTTCCATGTTTTAGCATTGTATCTGACAACTGCAGATGCGTTGTAGAAATCAATCGCAGACGGATTACGGACGCGGGTGGAATCGACGCAGTTCTAGAGGCAATGCAGACATTTCCAAAGCATTGCGGCGTACAGAAGCGTAGTTGTTGGGCTTTACTAACGCTGGCAGGATCAGGTACTAGCCCATTCGTGGTATCGTTTGGGGTCATGTGTCGTCTGACTTGGGCATTGTGAGCTTAGATGTGATGTGTGACAGCATTGCGATGAGAGGTGGGCTTGGCGCTATCATTGCAGCGATGCTCAACTGTCCCGCAAACGAACACGTCCAATTTTACGGGAGCTGGGCTTTAGTCAATTTACTTTCAGGAACTGAGCGTCTGCGGGCATTTGCTCGTCGTGAAGGAGTCCGGGAAGTGGCTGAGACAGCACGTGCATGTTTTCCTGAGCATAAAGGCATTCATGAAAAGACAATTGAGATTCTACAGCTGCTAGTATGACAACCCCAAAATCCTCCATTAGCACTCAGAACGTGAGAGTAATAAGCGTTTAAAAATGCAACTGACTCGTCAACACCGTCCCGGAAGCGCACAATAAACTGCGTGTCTCCTCCGTCCTGGTGATTGCAATGAGGCAGCGATAAGTGCATTAGACTCGTCTTGGCAGCTTCCGAGGGGCCGCAGGTCGACGAGTACAGCGGATCGAGCTTCTGCCTTATGTCAGGACTTTTTCTTTCGATGTTATTTAGAATGATTCCTGTCTTAGCCGCGTCCACATCACGATCCCAGAAGTGCTC
>NQFO01001295.1:0-32002 GCA_003991265.1 Pseudoperonospora humuli
GCGGGAGCTGCGGCTCTAGTGTCTGAGACACCTAAGCAATCACTAGTCGAAAGGTACCTTAATACCCGGATTAAAATGAAAGTACAGCCTACTTTTGAGTGTCGTCCCTACTCCACGTAGGTAAGACTTTTCAACGACCACGTCCGTTCGACCTAGCGTCCGGATANGTGTTCACAACTAACACCTCTCGATGTTAATGTCGTACTACAAAGGTAGTTGAAACCAACCAGTCAATTCTTTTCAGAGGAGACTTAGCGCAAGTTCTCTTTACTTAGCAGGGATGAGCTTTCAGTAAAAACTAAAGGCGCCTAACTGTCTAAGTAGTGAGAGGTCGGGGCTGAAGGTGGAAGCTAGGCACGACCCTAAGGTGGTGGAAGCGAAGGCTTGCAGTCGAACGATGAGTGAAGGAGCAAGCTTGGGCTTGTCTCTGTTCACTTGTTCGGTAGCTGGCAAATTGCGGAGTCTGCTATGAGATAGGTCCTTCATCCACACAAGGTTGGTGTTATGAAAACAGGGCAGAGAAGAGGAAGAAAAAGAGGAACCATTCGGTTTGGATCCACCGATCCCCGCAACCTACGCGCCGTAATGAGCGCGACATCGTGCAAGTGACATCGAAGGAGTAGCGTCACATATTTGGCTTCAAGCGACTTACTGCTTGGATCGAGGACATTGACAAACAGCATTTTACTACTATAAGCTTCTTGCAAAGACGCCGTGGTTCAAGACCGCAAGCTTCATGGAGTACCTGAAGCGACTACAGTACTTCTGGAGTAACGTGAAATTCTTGTTGGACTTAGTGCAGAGCGGTCATTTATCAGGTAGAAGGTCTTCCGGAAGCGTATGGCTTGTTTGACGGTCGATGCGATCGCGAGCGCATTGTTTTGATGGTGAGCTTGAAAACGTGCGTGGCGTACGGAAACCAGAGCAAGCGCGATAACATCGAAGAGCTCGCGCCCAGTCGGGTGAAACGGTTGGCAGGGGCATTGCAGAAGCGCGCGGCGGTGGTGATCATGGGCGAGCTCATGACGAGCAAGCTCTGTTCGCAGTGCCATTAGACGCTTTCCACGGTCAGCTACATAATCGACACAAAGCTACCAAAGCAGAGAAGCGCAAAGGCGTTTACGCAATTGAGCTGAGAACCAGTTTGAAGCAAAGCAGTGCTACAAAGGTATGCGATGCGGGACCACGACGTGAACGCCGTCATCAACATGGCTGATCTACTCAAGAGTAGACTAAGAAAATCATGGAGACGAGAAAGTATCCACCCAGCTGATATTTTCACTGGTCTGTTATGTTCAAGCAATTCTCGTTCGAATAACTTTTCTTTGCACGCAAAAGGAATAAATTGCGCTTTACTGGCCAATCACGTCAGCTGGGGCGTCACAAGGCTTCCCTCGTAAGCACGCAAATGGTAGATCAGGCAGAGTCGGCAGACGAGCGCGCGTTGCGCCGCGAGCTGCAAGTGCTGGCAAAGAAGCGCGAGAATCTCAACAGCTCAAGTACGTCTTCTCTTCTTGCTTGGCTGCTAGTTTGGTCGTCAAAACACCTCCAAGCTGTGTAGCTGCTCCTTAGACGCTGCATGTCACCATACGATCTTTGTGCTGATTGCTCCTCTGTATTGTTCTATCATTGGTAGAGCGTCAAGGCAGTGGATCAGCATTCAAGGCTGTAGCAGGTCGAGGCAGTGTGTTTGCACGGCTGGGTGGGGAGTCGACGCGGGCAGGGCGACAAGTTTTCCAGCCAATGAAGAACAACACTCGGGGCAACACTTCGTGGAGACCAGGGAAACGCGACAATGAAGACGCTCGACAAGGTAATACCGCAAAGAGACAGAAGCTGCACTCAGCTGTGACGAGGCCGGAGGGAGTGCATCATTCTGAGGAGAGAGAGGAGGTTATCAAAAGCGGTGCCACAGCTACGTCGCCCTCTGCTAACGGCGTTCGGACTCAGGAACGAAAGCAACGTGCAGTGGCACCGTATGCACAGAAAGATGGCATTGCGCGTAGTCGGCGTATGTTTGGCGCACTTATGGGGCATCTAGGTAAAGCAAAGCAGCAAATTGAGAAGGACACTGACTTGTTCAAGCGCCAAGACACAAAACAGCAAGAAGCTGAGCAGAGAGAGAAGGCACAGAGTAAGAATCTGGAGGATCGAGCTCGTCAGGAGGCCGAGATAGCGCGACTCGAAGCGCTGGTGATGCGCACGGAGCTTGACCGGAGCGAGCAGATTGCACGTGCCAAGCTGGAACACTTGCAGATGGTCCGAAAGAGCGAAAGTCAATCCAAGTTTCTGGTCACTATTGCGTCTCCACCCATCTACTATCTTCCTGCACGGCATACGAAAGAGACCAAGGAGCTAGTCGCTGCGTCCATGGAAGCTCACGAAGCAAAGATGAAAGCTCGAGAACAGAGCCACGAAGAAAAACTTCGACAGCTGGAAGCTGAGTTTGCAACTAAGTTGGAGCACCTTCGTGAAGATCTAGAGGCTTCAAAAAAGAATGAGGAAGAAGCGGCCGCTGATGAGCAAGCACCTAGCGATAAAGAGGATGATACGATGGAGAATGAAGACCAGGACATGGACCAAAGCCCCAAAGAAGATGAGGAGCATAGACGGGAGAATGCGAACGAGCATTGCCATGATTCTCCAGCTACGGAATTTGAGAACAAGGATATTGTCCAGGAGAGTGAGTCTGGTAGTGAAGCGGATGATAATCCAGCCACTGAATCAAGTAATCAAGGCGGAGAGGACGATCGCGCAGCTTCAGCTAAGCCAGAATCTCAAGATGGTGATGAAAAGAAGCAGTCTGCTTCACCTGAGGAGACTGCGGACACCGATCACATGAACACGGAGCAGTCTGCTTTATCTGAGGAGACTGCGGACAGTACGGGCACCGGTGACATAGACACGGAGCCTTCATCTTTCAGTCAAGCGAAAGAGAATGTTGATCTCGAGCAGGAGGACCTCAATCAATGTGCTACAACTAGTGTCACGAAAGCAAAGGTTACAGGTGACGACGATCTCGCTAGTGCGTCAGATGACAGCAAGCCTGACACCCGCGTCAAGCGCATCGAAGACCCTGCTGCCAATGTCGATAAGATGAAGGTGGCGAAGCTGCGAGCGGAGTTGAAGAAGCGCGGACTCGACACGAAGGGTCTCAAAGCTAAACTTGTGCAGCGACTCAAGCAGGCGATGCATGAAGAAGACGAATCCAAGTAAGTTTCGTATTTATGCTGGGTAAACTTCCAGACTGTTGTTACACCTGCCGCTCGATCAAACCTCTGGGATTGGTTCTCTTCGTTTAAGTTGCAATGTTTATTTGCTAGAGGATAGTAAGATATTGTCGTAACTTGAACGGGTGGTTTACCCGAGTTTGAAACATTTCATTACGTGTCACTCAAGGAAGAGATCTATAATAGACATGATCGACATGGTGCGCACTCCGTCGTATATTGCGTCCTGAGCTGCAGCGTACTGACCCTCTCCTTCCTTTCCGTGTCCTTGTGCTATAGAAAATCCCGTACACAAGCCCCGTAGACCCTGAGCGCTATGGCATGCTCACGACCGCGCTGCTGGTAGCGGGACTTGTGTTCATGGCGCTCTTCTTCACTCGCGCCATCGCCCCTAAGAAGAATGCGCTCATCGAGCTGGTCCTTGCCTTCATTTCGGCAATGCTCTTGGGATATGGCACACTCTTCCTCTTCCTGTGGGCTGAAATCTACGTATAAACACGTTACCAGGCATCCAGTCGCAACTTTGCACTAAAACGTGTCCACAGAGTGCAAGTGCTGAGACTGGAGACCCGCGCTAGCGATAAAAAGGAGAAAAGTAGCAGCAGGATGCAGAAGAGGAGAAGTCTGCAGTTTTTGATGATGAAGGGGGTGAACGACACGGGAGAAAATGCAGGATGGTCGTCGATTGAAGTCGACACTAGGTTTAACAGCACGCTTGGATGACCTGACTCACATGTGAAGACCAAAATATGTTTATTGTTTTTGCGCTGCTCGTTGCCTCCGTGTTGTTATGTGTCGTGAGGGTACTGGTGGTGATGGTGACTATGGCCGAGGAGGACGAAGATGCAGTGTGTTCGCTTCGCATGCTCTTAGGCTTTGCCGTCCCGAGGTTGGTATACCCTGCCACTCTTGCACTGCTCACAACATCATTGCGAGCAGTTTCTGACAAATAAACGAGTCGTCGTCTGCTACTTCCTACGGAAGCAAAGCAGCATGCGCACTGCATGTCCACGCTGCGTCCAGCACTTGGATCATTCACGACTTGGCTCCGAACTTTCACCCGCATTCTACTACTTGTGCTACCTTCTACGTTGCATCGATGTGTGTGTGTACAATCGACTTGCTGCCAACCAGCTCTTGCCAAAGTGACACAAGCTAGTTGGCGCCGGGCATGAGGCTATAATAAACGGTGGTCACGAACTTTTGCTTGTAGCGGTTGGTAATGCCAAGCACCATCATTCCGTCCTTGATTGCCGTGCAGTATAGGTGGTTAAGCGCCACGTGTTGCGGCACAGGCAACAATCGCCCATCGACTGTCGGCGGTGCCTAAAGCATCACGACACCACACACGGTGCAAAAACACGCGAGTTAGAACCAGTACAACAACAGCCACACGCTGAAGAGACTTACCTTGTTCAAGATAATGTGCCGCAAGTGTGGTGGAAGTGGAGGTGGCTCCTTCGTGTACTCGTCGATCTCGGGAATGTATCGCGAGTACGGATTCTCAGGGTCCTCATCGTCATCCTGCAATTTGCTCTTACCATCAAAGTCGGACAGTGGTGCAAACTCAGACACATCCACATAGTTATTCACATTGCCTTCTACATCTGCCATCGTGAGTTGGTCTGGTGCGAATCGCCAGTCGTCGTCCACCACAAATTTGTACATGTGCTTCCCCCGTGTGAGGTTAGCAATGTACGTGAAATCATTACCGGATCTATGCATCGGACATTGCTTGTCCCATCCATTGAACGTGCCCGTGATGAACACGTTGCGTCCTCCGTGCTCCCACTTGAAGACCATGGGCACCACATCTTCTCCATGCGACTTTACCACGTCAGAATCCTGTGCATTGTTACCCTTGCCATTCTCTACATCCTTGACACCCATTTGAGCCGAGACGGTCATCTCTCCGTCCATGTATGACACTTCAGAGGAAGTTTCAGTGGGCAAGTCGACGTCCATAGCCTCCGTGGTGTTTTGCTGGTCGGTACAGTACTGTTGCGGTGGATGTGAGCACTTGCCATCCCTAGATCCATCAAAGTCGTTCCCGCGCTGCTGCTGTGTCGGTCCGCGACCTGCCTGATTGTAGTAAGGGTGCAGCGGAAACGCGTTGGGATCGTTCGGGTCTGCACCCAGATTCTTAGGGTTGGCGTCATCCGCCTTGCTGCTGGCACTACCCATTCGGTTAAACGACGCTGCTGTTACGCTTGTTTCTACTGCGTGCGCTCACCCTTTACGCGTATCAATGACGATCCCAGTCGTAGTCGTCGCGCTTGACGGGGTCTGGGGCACGTGCGGAGACTGCTTGAACTGTTGTGCTTCTCTTTCGTCCTGAGCAGTTGCTTTGAATGTTGTGCGACGGTATTTGTTGTTCGAACAACATGCAGCAACATAAAGTGACGAACGCATCAGATTTGCAGTCTCAGACAATAGGAATTACATTGCAAAGGTAGCTTATAAATCCGGATCTATGTCTACTGCCGTTGTTTGCATGCGCTGTTCATGCGAGGGCGGTGCCGATAGCGTAGATACTGGCTTAGGAGCTGTAAATGTAAATGTGGCTGGGTGCATGAACGCTGCTTGTGTCTCTTGCTGCTTTTCATCGCCGTCGTCCAATACTGCAAACACGTTGCTGTTATAGTATTCAGGCTGTATTGGCTTGGTCTGGCGGACTACTTGACTTAAGTTGACGGTGGGCGCATCTTTTGGGGCGTCTAACGCAGACAGAAAGCCACAAAAGCCTTCGACTTCTCGTGGTGTCGGTGCCACTGTCGGCTGAACAGTATTAGCATTGCTGTGACAGACATCATACGAGTAAGATATGCGCACACGTAGGTATCGCTCGACGGTCACGAAACGTCACTTACAACTGAAACGTTGGTGCTGCCATCACAAACGTTGTGGACGCCACCGCAGCAGTCTTAGATGCGGTACTTGACCGTCGTAAGCCCTTTGCCGCCATGCGTTCGTCAAAGTTCCGGAACTCGTTCGAAACCGGTGTCGGGTACTTTGCCAGTTTCGTCTTCCGCTTGGTGTGAAGATCGTTCTTATCAATCCCAAGCACACTAGGTCACATCAGGAGCAAAGTTAACAAAACAGTTCGATGAATACCTCGTAAAGGTTTGCAGCCACGTACTTCTTTCCTTGTTTCTTGAGCGCTTTGAACATGCCTGTCTTCCTGGACTTATTACCGCCTACCTTCTTTCCACCACTAGCCTTAGACTTGGAGCCTATAGCATCACCACCATATCAATACACCTCAGTAGCACAGAATGCAGTGCGACAAGCACCACGAACACGACGCACACCTCCGCCTTTCTTAGCCATGGCTTTTCCAAGTGCGTTTTTCTAAATTCACAAATTGAAGAATTTCTATCGTGTCCTCATCTGAATTTCTAAGCCTGAAAAAACTACGTCACTTCGTAGTAAAGTAGCAAGAAGCCGCACAAGTCTCTCTCTCTCTCTTCTCTTTGTCTGTGTGTCGATCCTCCGCCATGGCTGCTGCTGATCAGAGTATGAGCCTCATGGACGGCACTTACTTTGTCGGTCGGAAAGAAATCCTCGATTGGATCAACAATTTGTGTGGCGTGGCACTGTCCAAGGTGGAGCAGACGTGTACGGGCGCGGTGGCCTGTCAGATCCTAGACGCCATGTACCCGGGCAAAGTACAGATGAGCAAAGTTGATTGGTCCGCTAACAAGGACTACGAGTACATTCAGAACTATAAGGTACTTCAGAAGGCCTTCATGCAGCTCAAGATTGATAAACATGTGGAAGTGGACCGCCTTGTACGTGGCAAATATCAAGACAATCTCGAGTTTATGCAATGGTTCAAAGCTTTCTACGAGCGCAATGCGTCTGGACAGCCATATGATCCGATAGCACAGCGCGAGAAGGGCAAGGGAGGCGCTCAATACACACAAAAGTTTGGTGGGGGCGGAGCGACGTCATCGTCGACGCCAGCAGCTCCAATGCGTCGGAAAGTTGGAGGAGCTACGACGACGTCGAGAGTTGGCAGGACGCCGCCTGGAGCACCAACAAGTACAGGATCGACGCGCACGGCCAAGACGTCGACAGGGGTGTCGCGTCGTCCTGTTGCTAGTGCAGGGCCATCTGCGGCGGACACGGAAGCTGCCATTGCTGCGGCGACGGCACCTTTTGAGAAGGAACTGGAGGAGCTGACGGCGACCAATGAAGCGCTGACAAACGAAAGTGGAGAGCTGCGGGCGATGGTAAGTGGTGATGGTAGACGATTTGTAAAGTCCTGAGCTGATTGAAGTCGTGTGAACAGGTTGAAAGCTTGGAGAAGGAGCGCGATTTCTACTTTAACAAGTTGCGTGAGGTTGAGATCATGCTCCAAGCAGCAGAAGAGAGCGAGACGAATCCTCTCGCTCAGGCTGTTTTCAAGGTGCTGTATGCTACGGAGGAAGAAGAAGCAGAGGAGGAACAGGTCGCGGGAGAACCACAGGACGAGCAAATGTGAGACGCACTCGTGATGGCAGTTAAAGACTGGAAAACGTCGCTTTGAGGGCGTTGCAGTCATTGACGAAAGACGTAGCGGATGTGTTGACAAGGCAGATAGGCACGTTATAGCCACACGACATGAGATGAAAGTAAAGAGAAGCAGGGGAATCAAGCAGCTGACAAGGCACAAAAGTTGAGTGTAAGAATTCACGAATTGAATACTTCGAGTTTGGTTTGTTAAAAAGAGCTTTGTAGAGGTCATGAAGGTAGAGAATGTGGAGAAGACGTCGCTATGAGCGATTAAGTGTTAGTGCGATAGGAGTTACTGCAAGGCCGTCAACGTGGAGTAGTTTCATGTCGTCGGGCGAAGAGTCTCCAATAGATATCCATCTGCAAGTAATTGACAGAGTCAATCAGGAGGGAAGAAACAAGCAGCAAAGATGGACGCGGATTGGCACGCCGATGCAAAGAGCTCCAAGGAGGAGCCGACTACATCAAAGCGACTGGAGAAAGCCAAAGATACTGACGACGCCAAGAGTGACGACAGCAAGAAGGACCTCGTGGACAAAGTCATTGCCTACTTCTTTGATAACGACGACTTTGCCCATACGTTCGAGACGTTTGCCGAGCACCATTGCCATGCCTTTGATCTCGAGAGCGACGAGATGAAACTCGAGTAAGTTGACGAGCTACCGCTTGCAGCAACTTATGCCATTAACGTCTATTTTGAATCAGATATACCGACATTTACACGGCATTCCTCGCACTCTTTGAAGAGAAATTGGAAGGTTCGTTCGATTCCTCCCTCGTTGTTCGTTGACACATGCAGCACTAACACACACCGTCGTGTTGATAGCCTTTATCCAATCACAAGGAGCTACGGTGCACGAGTTTTACGACTTGGTTCGTCGCGCGTACGAGCTTGATCGTCACTCGGGAACTGTGCTCTGTTCCGAGATTCTCGTCGCGACTGCAGACTTTGATGTGTTTGTACTCATGATGCGGCAGACAAAGGAAGCGGCACTGCTAGCAAAACGCTGAGCACCTTAAAGTGACGCTCAATATGGACACACGTCATCGCTCTGCCATCGCTTGTCTTCGCAATCGTTCTACCAATGACGGGAGCTTTACCTTTGGTCTCTTCTTCGTTGTACTTGTCATGGACCACGAGATCAAACGCGGGGCTTTCTGCGTCTCGCTGCTTTGATTGTCGCTTTCACGTCCATTCTCCGTTGTGAGGGCCTTTGACTTGCGATGAAGAAGCTTTTGCACGCGATAGATAGGATCACGTTGACATTGACGCTCTTGTTGTGTACGTTGCTGGCGCTGCTTGACACGCCTCATTTTGTTCCATAGTGTCGCTGCCAAGTTGTGCTCTTCAGGAAGCGCTGATGTCCTTGACCCCGTTATTCCGTGAGCACTAGTCTCAATGCTCTTCCCACAGTTTTCATCATCTACCACATTATTGTCAAGACTTTGAGCCCTTTGCTCGTCGTGAGTCGATGAACATACAAACGTCAGTGGTAGCACAGGGTTCTCCCATCCATCCACAAGCTCCGGTGGGACCTCAATAAGGTCATCGAAATCCACCGACTCGAAATAATCGCCTTCGTCATGCTCCACTGCTCGTGCAAGGGCCAAAGCATTTGCAAACTTTCGTCGTACATGAAAGCCACGAAATGTCGACTGTAAACGAAGTGCTGCTTCTTGGTTTACAGGGGAATTAGCCCAAACAGCAGCCTCAACATCATCATCATCATCATCTTTAGCAGTAAATTCGTCGACGAAAAGTGAAGTTTCGATCCTAATTTGCTGCCGACACGAGCGATACCATGTCTGGATCCGTGCTGCCGCATGTTTTGCGACCTCATAGCGTTGCTGGTCGACTCTCTTGCTCTGCTCCTGCCACCACTTCCATTTTCCAAGACATGTCAAAGTCTCATGTTGCCGTACTACGCGATCAAGTGCTCGACAAGCAGTCAAGAGCGTCTGTCGTCGGTGTTTCTCGAGCTCCTTGGCTTCACTATCAAGCTTCTCTGCAAGATACGACCATGCACGTCTACAACGTTCATCTTCTTGGCTCATAAGCAGCCGACACGTTTCTTCCTTTTGTCCTTGAAGAAGTGAGACCTCGTGACTCCAAGCGCAACGACATCGTTTCTCCTCCTTTTCCATACCTTCAAGACACTTTTTCTCGTACAAACGCTGCAATTGCTCAGAGTGTTCACGTGCCTTAGCTACTTCATCCTCATGAAACATCATGAGCGCATTTGCTTCACGCTTCAATTGCTCAGCATAAGCACGACGCGCTTCAAGTACTCGTCTCGTGGAAGTTTCTTGAGCTAACATTTCAATACACTCCTGACGCTCACGGTTCAGTTGCTCGTCTTGCATTCGTTCACAAGCTCTGTGATACTCGATTAGACCCATTAAGACAATGCCAAACCTACCACGAACCGAAGCTTCTTGTCGTTCTTCCTGCAGTCGCCATCGTCCAGCTTGATCTTCGACTGTCATGTGCGCAACCTCTTTCCTAATACCGTCCTCAATCCGAGCCAACTCGGCCTCAAACTTGCATGAAGCTTCGTCCGCGTGAGTCATAAGTTCCGTTTCGTGCATTTCACGCTCAGTATCCGCATATGCTCGACACTGCGCTTCTTCGTAGGTCATTAGCAATCGTTCTTGAGCCTCACGATACGACATTGTGGCCAGTTTTTCTTGCATGACAAAGTCCTCGTGAAGCTGATGCAATTGTCGTGCTACATCATTGCGTTCATTCTCGTATCGAGTCTGAGTCTGCCAACGTCGTAGTTCTCGTGCTTTATGTTGCTTGGCGATCGTCTCTAGCTCTTTTTCTTGCCGTACTTGGTCGGGAGTTTCTACCGAATCAGACACATCGCGCAACATTGGCTTGGACACATCAATTCTTTGTTCAAATAGGTCCTTCTTAACAAGAGAATCGTTCTCGTTTTTGTTCTCGTCATTTTCTTGTTTACATTCATCAAAGTGCTCTTCGCATCTCGTACTTGTGGTGGAAAAAAGTGGCAAAGCAGCGTGGGAAATCGCAACTTCGGCCATGGATTGGGCGCTCTCCTTGCTCCATGGCAGCACTTGCCATGTCGCGTCTTCTTCTAACGTAATTGACGACTTTGAGCCTAGGATGGACAGTCGAATGTCGTGCAAATTGTCACGACAGGGCTGGAAAAAGTCCCGATCACTTTGTTCGACGCTTTGAAGCAGCAATTCCCAAGCTGTAGGTACGTCATGCTTGTCAGAGTTGGACATATTAGCCACTTGCGTCACGTGATTCAACACTGTGTCAAGGTCCAAACGCACGTAGACTGGCTCGCATGCTGAAGCACTCATATCGTCATCAAACCCGACATCAAAAGCAGACAAAGCAGCCAATTCCGCTGCTAGTTCTGCTTCAAGTACTCGACGTTCTTCCTCGTCGTTGTCATCACCTTGAAGCGACGTTGCCATAATCAAACTACTTGTTAAACTCTCTACACAATCTCAACGCGTTAGTGTTGCATGTGCTCATCGCGATACAAAGACAAAAAAGAGAGCTCAAAAAATGGTCCTCTATTAATACAAAAGACTACCTACGGAAAAAAAACTAATCTCAATCTTCAAGGTCTTCTTTCTTCTTGCGCTTCTTGCGCCATCGTGCATGTGATGGGGATAAAAGAACACCCCAGACGCCAAGAGCCTGTCATTGCGTTTTTGTATATAATCAAGTGCCTATCCAATATGCAAGCACTTCCTGGATATCTTCCTTTACAGACAGCCGGCGTGAGTCCAACTGGATATTTCATGGAATATCGTCGACGTCTTTCGTTCACATGAAGTTGAATCAGAGCTCGACAGAGGGAGAGAGAGAAAGAGAGACTTGTAGCTCGTAAGATTTCATCGTAAAGTGTATTAAAACACGACTGTGGACATTCTCAGTGTAGTGCATTAGTTGCTGCTTCATAAATACCGTCTAACGCTCTTCAGTTAGTTCTACTTCGTCACCAGTTTCTTCATCTTCATCTTCATCATCCTCGACTTCCTCGTCTACATCCTCCTCATCTTCTTCGTCTTCCTCGCTTTCATTGAATATTGCAGCATCACTGGTTGTCGCTATAAAACCTTCTCGAGAACATAGTGCAATGGTGATGGCATGAAACCCGTCGCATGTGATAAAGTTCTCGTGTAGCTTGAGAGTTCGTAGACTTGCGAATTTCAGTGTGCTCATGTATTTGCGTTCATCGTCGTCTTCGAGTAAAGTCTTCCAGTCGCCTTCAATGCTGTCGCAAAAGCTCACAGGATCATCGAGCAAATCTGCGAGTGCAATTGCGTCCGTGTCGGTCAAGATGTTGTGACTGAGGTCCAGTGTCTCGAGATCGCTAAACGGTTCGATCACATCAAGTAGAGCGCGACAACCTGTTTCGCCCATGAAATTGTTGCGCACGGTCAGTGTCTGCAAGTGCTTAAAGAATGTGTATCGTGTCTCAAACAGGTCAGAGAGCTGCTGAACGCCGCGATCGCCTAGAAACGTCGCATCAAGCACCAAGTGCCGCAGCGGGAGTCGGACACCTTGCTCTGTCTTGGCCTCAGCTAAAGCTCGCAGTACCATTAGAGTGGCGTCACTTTCCGACGCAAAGTCGAATGGAGCAAAGAGCTCCAGTGTCTGCAGTGAAGGACACGCTCCTCTTTCTAGCGCGCTTGAGACTTCACGCACTAACTCATAGCCATGCGATGCCGACGCCATGCGTGTCGACGCTGCCAGTGCTCGTGGAAATACAACTCCTGCCTTGATATGTGTCTGATTCATCTGATTAGAGATCGTGAGACTCGTGAGGTTCTTGCATTCATGTAGTAAAGTACGCAGACCACTAGCAGCCTCGTTGCTCATGTTTTGCGTCTCTGCAACTCGACCCAATGCCGCATCGAGATGTAAGGACCGCACAAAAGACGGCGCATAAAGATAGAGAAACTTGCTCACAAATCGACATCGCAGTACCTCAATATCATCGAGATAGCTGCACACATGATGCAACAGGTCCAAGTTGCTGTTGAGTACACAATCTTTAGCCCCACCGTCGCAATTAAGTAGCTCGTCTTCACTAATTGTTAATTGGGTTCTCTGTCTCTTGGCTCGGAAGGACGTACTTGGGTCATCAAGTTGGGGTCGTTTGCGCTTGTAGTGCGTGACAAGACTCTGTACACGTCGCTCCAGTGACGGCTGGTGCAGGTATTCGCTCAAAGAACCCGCAGAGTGGTATAACATCCACTCGAGACGCTGCAAGAGCGAAAGACTAGTGCCAGTGTCTTCACGCGTCTGTAAGATCGGATGCTGCTGTGCGAGCATTGGGTGACTCTGCAGACGCGCCATCATAAGCTTGCGCACCTGTACATCCGTCGGGTCGTGCCACGCAGGACCGGTGGCGGCCTCAGACGAAGTAAAGACCATGACGACGTGTGCAGAACGTGGTAGATTGCGAAATGGGCACGAGATTTGGAAACTGGCAGTCGATGGACCCATTATTTACACCATTTAGAGACATTAGCTATCGAGTTTCAAAGAGGATGAGTGAGTCTGCATGCAACTTGGCTCATGAACCTGTCACAGTCAATATTAAATTTGGCTCGTTATCCATTCATTGCTCTGAATTACTTGGACGGAAAGACGTGCGACTGTACGACGGTACACTTACGCTTGGTGACTGAAGCAATCTGCACTGTCTAACGTCGAAGTAGCTCGGCAACTCTGGCTTCACCCAAGATAGACAAATTGTGCAAAGCAATGATGTCTGTTACAACCCAGAGTAGCTATGTAGCTATCGTTAAGTTTATCTGTGACGCATCTCGTCCCATAAGTCGGACGTTCATAAGTCTCGTCCATGTGCTGCCAAAATTTTTAGCAAATTTCTCGTGAAACGATACTAAACATCAATATTACTCGTGTTCGTTCTCTCATGTCGAAACAATTCAGGATCCTCTAGACGTTTGCCGTGAACTGTGCATCGTATAGTCCGCAGCGACAGTAGGTTGAACCCACAATGCGGAAGAACGTCCTGTCTGGATAATGTCTACTTTACATCAAATCTATCATGACGAAGTACTGTTCCTTACAACAACGCACCCTATGAAGTCAGTGTTAAGTTCCAAGACCGAATATAATTCGGTTTTAATGGATTGTCCACAAGATAAGTGTAGCGATTTGACCTTGATGATCAGATATGACAGATGCGAAATGGCACGAGTTTTCGACAGTCGCCATCTCACTATCAACAAAACGATCACGCATGTCGCAGCAAAGACACAAGTTCAAGGACAGATACCGGTTCCAATACGCGACGTAGGACACCACTTTACAACGTAATTAACCGGGCATTGAGTGCTGAAGACAAGACCTTATGGCCAATATAATTGTCTTGCAGTAGCAATGTGCGCAGCTGGACAAATGACGTGCCGGGAATTCTCCTGATCGGCTTGACTTTGCAGCTGTAGTAGCATCCGCTATGAGTGCGAAGATGGTGATTCGATTTGTAGGCACCCGCGCGGCAAGAGATCCAGTCAGCGAACGCGAGCGCATCGAGATCCGTGAGGATGTTGCGACTCACATCGAGCACCTGTAGCGCTGGGAAATACTGCAACATACGAAGCAGTGCCTGACAGCCCGCCAATAAAGTTGTTGCGTAGCACTAGTGTTTTCAAAGAACGAAAGCTGTTTGCGCAGGTTGAGGCTGCAGCATGTTCAAATACATCCGCCAGACGACCCAGACGCGCATCACCAAGATATGTCGAGTCAAGCCGCAGATATTTGAGAGACCTGGCGGCATTTCGTGAGCCTCGACATTCTCTCATAGCAAAGGCTTCCAGACATCTCAATACGTCGTCGCTCTCTGCGAAATAGTTGACGGATGGTCCGAGGTCTAGTTCTTGTAGATCAGGACACGCTCCTTGCTAAATGCAAGTGCGGCGGCTCTTAGCACGAGTTCACCTACGAGCGGGTCGTTATCGTGTCTATCACGACGCGGCAGACGGCAGGTAATAGGCCTCCGATGAATCATCGTTCGAGTGGTCTTAGCCGACACTTGAAGCTCGCTACTTATCACACGACTAGTGAGCTTGCTGCAAATGTCATGCAGCTAGTGCCTTTACCTTGCAATTGTATCGGTTGAAAGTTCGCTCTCGGCTCGAGCTGGGTCACAAGAGCTTACACTCGGCGTTCCAGCGAGTGTTCATGTGTGTATTCGTGCATTGAACAAGCGGCATTGTACAGCATCCACTCGAGACGTTGCACTAGCGACACTGTACTTGCTGTCGCCATGCACTTTGTTCCTGCTAACATTGGATGTAGGCAGTTTGCGGGTCAATTTGTCGTTGCGATTGCTGTGCCACGGCTGTCCTCGAGAAATCGCGGCACAGACTGACGAAGAAGACGCAGATGTGTAGTAGGACATTGTGTAGAGTCTAGCAAAGGCGTTGTCGATTCTTGGATCAGTTCAGAACTGACGGAGATTGTTGTGCAGTTCAGTCTTGACGTCGTCATCACGAGGTCAGAATGGGTTGGAAACGAGTCACCAGCCGATGCTAGGGGTGTTGCATCGCGAGTGCATGTACCCATACGTTTAGTTGTCTAGGGTTTATATATCACCTGTAAGTCCCGAGCGAATCTGAGCGTAGGAAGCGCTGGTTTACTCACGAGCTTACAAATGACTTCGTCATACTGTACGTATTCCATCCTTGACAAACATTCTGTAGAGCGGCTCAGATGCCATCATCATACGAACACGATCTTGATTGATCTTGTCGCATATCTATCGAAAGAGAACCAGTACTATTGGCAATCATGACGATGGTAGCTATTCTGCAGTAGTGGATATACAAAGTAGCGAATGTTCTCGAAACTCTCATCAGGCTGTGATTGGTGAATGCCTCAGCCAGCTATATTCACCGATCTTCCGCAAGACGCATATCAAAGCCGCAAGATATCACAGGCTCAAGACAAACGATGGAACGGCAACCACAGACTGAGCGCAAGCTGCAGAGCAAGAAGTCGTGAGGGCAAGGGCTATAGTACCATCAACTCCTCAGACGTGTCTTTTCGCTCCAGAAAATTCCGATCTGTGGAAAAGTATCCGTCACAGAGTGCACAACATAGAAAAAGTGGGTACGAAAAAGCGTTTACTTAGTAAAACACATGGAAGATACCTACAGTCATTGCTTCCATGTCGACCGACGCTGTTTCTTGGCTGGTGGAGGTGACGTAAACTTGGCTAATCGCTGGAGTCCAGTCTTCTTGCCCCCTTTGCTACTAGAAGGCGATACTAAAGAGCTGTTAGGTTTCTTTAGAAACGGATTCGCTGGTGCCACAGAATGCTCCGTAGCAGTAGCAGTTTCCTTAACCGAAGCAGTCGTCGGGAAACTTGCAGTCTTTCCTTCTTGAGTCTCATCAACAGACGCAACTTCCTCCCTGTCGTGTGACTCACGAGACGGCGGCGGTCGTGATAAAATGCTACGAGCACGATTGAGAGGCTCCACGTCTCGTACCTCAGCCATTTCGTCCATTTGACTAACACGGTGCTCCTGACGTGACTGAGACGAAGCTTGTGTCATCGTCTTGTGCTCCAAATGCCTCGGCTCTTCGAACTTGACGCGGTACAGCTCATAGAGTTGCGACTGCAATTGACGGAGCGAGAAATGATTCGCAAGCTTTTGTGCAATCTGATGGGATTTCTCTAAATGTAAACATTTTGCCAAGTCGAGCACACGCGCAGGCTCGTCATTCGTGCACGCTGTCTTCATCATGAGGATAAGCGTCTTGTCCATCTCAGCCTCTTCATGAACAACTTGGTCCATGACGTCGCTAGTATTCAGCGCATTTGCGATCGCCTTGAGTCCACACAGCCGCACATTTTGCCACATATGACCATTCGATGCGTCCTGGTCCTTCTTTAATGTCTTTGGGAACGACGCCATGCGCAATAAATACGTACTGGGAACAGGACGATGACTACCGCGAAGCTTGGGAACTCGAGCGCCCTTTTCCAGTGGGAAATAGAGCAAGGCGTCGTTGACTACACCCAGTGGAAAGACCCCGTGACGATCCTCTGGCTTCTTTTGCAGCGTATTGCCAATACATCCGATAGGAAACCAGTTCCAGCCGATGCTCGGTGACAGAGCTTGAATGCAGGAGAACGAGTCTACGGCGTATAAAATTTGACGATCATCAAACCCAAGCCACGTGAGCTTCGACCAGTTGGCCATGTCTTGACGTATTGCTTCGTTTTCCTTGTGTGACGCGAATACATCCCGTGGTGGAGGCGTCATGGACAACTCGCCCTTCGAGACTAATTCAATGCGTTCACGAGACGAGTCCAGCTGAATGCGAAGGAGCTGGTACACCAATTGTCCATAAAGTCCCTGGCATACGACAGCGAGTAAAGTTTCCTTTGCGGTCATTGTCACGACACGACCTGGTAGTCGCAATAGCGCATAGTCAATGCCACTGGACGTGTAGATGCGAAGAGAGTGCAATGAGGTTGCAACTGCACAAAAGCCACGTCCTGCAGCAACGCATTCCGCATCTTCTCCATCCGGTAAAACTTTGTGCCACGAACTATTGCTAGCCCATGATTCAAATGGACGGTAGAAGATAAAGCTGCCGATAATGTCGCTTTCATGAGTCCCAGTCTTGACGTCCTCCCAGTCTTCACGAGCACGTCGTGGGACGCCAAAGATGGCGCCGTAGCTATCGAGAAACGCCATTGAAAACATGTAATTGTCGTTGAATTTGAAGCCACGACGAGATTTGTCAACAAATTCCACTTTGACCAGGTTTTCGCTCATTGTTGCGCCTTGAATCACCTCAATCTCACCCTCTGGAGTCCACGCCAGCAAGGAAGTAGAGCTATTACTACGTCCCATTGCGTCCATTACGCTACCAGGCTGGAATGGCTCTGTCAGGGTACGCAATGGCCAAAGTCCTTGGTGCAATGGCTTTATCGTCGATCGAGTTGACACTGCAGTATCGTCGTCTTCAACTTGATCGTCGTTGGTAGCTTTAGCTGCTGAACCAAACCCAAAGCTGGCCTTGATGGCTTCTACTCGTGCCTCATTATCGTCATCAAAGCTCGCGTCTTCTTCTTCCTCTTGGTTCTTTCCATCCACTTCGACCTCATCGTCCATAGATGTTGCCGTCTTTAATTTGTGACGACCTGACTGCGAGGCCTTTGCTAATGTGCTTGCACTTGCCGCAATAGACTGTCCTATCGTGTGCTGCGGCGGAGTATGTCCTGCTGGGACCACGTCTTTGACAAAAGCCAACTTACCGCCAATGTGATAGACCACCAGTGCATTACTTTTGTTTGCAAATTGAATGCCAAGCGCTAAATAGTCCATCTTGAATGACCGCAAGACCGTCTGTGTCTCTAGCTCCCACACAAACACCTCCTTTGCACACGTGGCGGCTGCCAGATACTGTCCGTTCGGCGAGAAGGCGAGAATGTCCACATCAGCGGCAGTACTTTTACCAAGTGGCAGCATCAACTTGCCCCTGGACGTCCATGTGTCTCTCTCAAAGAGCTCGACGATGCCTTTGTCCATTGGCACGGCCAGCAACTTGCCAGCATCTCCCCCCTGCCACGCACATTGTAGCAGTACGTCATCATTTCGAATACTTCCGTGCTTAATCGTAAAGACTTTTGCCTCCGTTGCACGCTGTCCTACGGCATCCAGTGCAAAGACTCGCACGGTCGCGTCCTCGCTGCTGGCGCAAAGATACTTTTCCTGCGGATCCAGCACCACGCTCTTAATGACTCCAGTAGCGCCCTCTGCCAGGATCACTTGCTCAGTATTACTGCGTAGCAACACGCGCACCACAGGCTCTTCGTCTGCAATGGCGATAAACTTGGACGAGCACGTGACTTGGCGAATAGAGACCGTAGAGCGACGCAGCAGCTGGTCCAGCTGGCAATCGGGCGGGAGACTGTAGGATGCCACATTGCTGTCATCATCCGACGCAATGAGCACGTGGTTCTGTTCGGGCGTCACGACAAAGGACGGTATAAAGCCATCACATACTTCGACCTGGTACACGGAGCTCTCGGTCAGCAGATCCGTCACGAACAATACGCCGTCCTCTCCACTAGTAAAAACCACGTCTCGACCCGCAGGAACCTGTCCGTCTTTCATAGGACGTAGCGTCGTTACTAGTTGCATGGCGCCTTTGCCATTCACGTTCACAGCCATCTCCTTCATGGTCTCCATTTTGGACTAAAGCTTGACTGATCTTCCCGCCAATATTTTTCTTATTAGTATATAAATCAGGGTTACATGCTTTGAGGTTACGCTTTACGTCGTGCATCTTCTGACCCTTAAATAAGGGTACGTAGCCTCATCGTTGCGTTGGCATATATTCTACAAGACATGGGCGACCGTGGCAACGTGTTTTACGCGCCTACAGGCGAGACGACCGAGTGGGAGGATATCCTGGTTAAAAAGGGTATCCTTGCACCCAAGTCCAAGGTGCCCGATGAGGAGGAGCAGGAGGAAGAAGAGCAAGGGGATCCACGCGAGAATGCCACGCTGGACGAATTGGATGAGATGGAGGACGATTACGACGACGATGCTGAGCTCGCGCGTATTCGTGAGCGTCGTATCCAGGAAATGATGGCACAGGCCTCGCGTAACAAGTTTGGCGACGTGCATCCCATCTCCAAGGACGAGTGGACGAAGGAAGTGACGGACGGCAGTAGCGACCACTGGGTGATCGCCTACCTCTGGGATGATGCGCTCGAAGAGTGCAAGGTCATGGACCACGTGCTGCGCGAGGTGGCCAAGAAGTACCGTGACGTCAAGTTTGTGAGCATCCAGGCCCAAGCCTGTATCGAGAACTGGCCGTCGCGGAATTGCCCTACGCTCTTCATGTATCATAAAGGCGCGCTTCAGAACCAGCTTTTGGGCATCCGCAAGCTCAAGGGACTTGACATGAAGGTTGAAGGTGCGTACAATGCTGTTGAATGTACAAGCTGCCGAAGGACAGAGATAAAGCTAATGTGTTTGTGTGCAGATTTGGAGGAGTATCTGGCCAAGGCCAACGTCTTCAAGGTAGACGGTTGAGATGTTCTATCGGTGCTAAGAAGGTAAAAGGAGATAGAGCAGATGCTTGTCATGTGACCGGTTTTGCCTCGATCAATGTCGCTTTCCTCTATTTGTACCAGCTTTTCACACGATCTAGTCCTGTAGTACCTTTGGGACCTTAAAGTAGTAACCCGACTTCTCTGCAGCGTTTGCCAACACCTTCTCCGCACAATCTCCTGCTGTCACAATGTCATCCCTGAGAGGAGCAACAACATCTAATGAAGACGCAATGTGAGACACTCAGTTCCATATTGTGCCATCTTAGCTGCACCTACCAGTGTCGAAATCGCTCTTGGCGTACACGTCGTCAATGTTCTCGTTGATAGTCATTTCCTGAATGATCTTCGTGCACTGAATGATGGACTCCACGTCTTTAAGCAGTCCTGGAAGCTTCTCATCGTCAATATGCAGATGACACAGCTCTGCCAGCTCACGAAACTATCGCACATCAACGACATTCACACGGATGAGTAAGTGATGACAGTAACCCAAAGGTTATTACCATACCTTCTTTTCTGTCAGCACAGTATCTGCGCCATTGCCTTCCTCATGAAGCTCTTTGAGCGACCAAGACGGTGTACGTGGGACACTGGAGATCTCCTGAAGACCTTCAGGAAGTGACGCAGCTACAGAGCTCAAGCATCGAGTAGCACGAGTCGATACCCGAGCAGTACGTCGAGCCACACAGTGGAGCTTTCTTACACCTCGCATGACTGACACAGGTTTATCAAACAAATGTGCGACTCGAATCTTAGGTTCGTACTAAGTTCGTCTGCAAGGACACAAGACGACTATGAAGTTGCCCAAGATGTTGATCGATTACTCGCTGCGCTTTGGTATCCCCATCGCGCTATGCTACGCCTACTGGAACCCAAAGTCGGACGAGGAAATTCGTCGTAGTGTGGTACGTACGATCAGATGAGTTCGAGTGGGCGGCAGTGGACACGAACGATGCTTTGCTGACGACGTCTGATGTTGCGGTTTTACGGTAGGAAGCGAAGATCAAGCCGGACCTGGAAACTAGAAAGAGAAAGCAGGCCAAGTTCACCGAGCTATTGCTGCAGAAGGAAGGTATCTCCAATGAGTCAAAGCAGCAGCTGGATCAGATCACAGCCTTCACACAAACAAAAGAGCAGTATCTAGCCGACCGAAAGAAAGAAAACTAGAGCCATCGCTTTGTGTTGAAGCCGTCTACGCTCGGTTCTTTTAGCGTCTTATTACATGTATCGCTGAATGCGACTGCAATGCACCGAATCGGCTTCTTTCAATGCCGTCTCCAACTGACGCTGCATCAGTTTAAGACCGTCATAATCTACGCGAAGACACTTCGTCTGAACTTGCGGTTCGGTGGAGCTATCAACTTCAGTAGCAGTGTCCAGTCGAAGTGTCACGATAGGCTTTGGCTTGTTGTGGTGGAAGCGTGTGCCAAGCTGTGAGATTGCAAAACAAAAACTCAGAGACTCAGAGATCATTGTCTGGACGCGGTTTATCGTACGCCAAGCTGTACCTCCAGATCGATGCGCCACTCCAAATTCCTGTATTGTGGGATGCTTGTACCTGTTTCCCTTGACACACACTCTCGAATGTCTTTCATGTGCGCTTCGTACAGCTATAGACAAGTGTTAAAGTGCAGAAACGACCATTGAGCTTGATATTAGCAGAAACCACACACACCTGTGCAAGAACTTCGACATGTTGCATTGGTAGTGACATCCTTTTCACTACCAACCGGAAAGTATGTCCGGACATGTCAGCCTGTATAAATGTATACAAGCACCATGTATCGATCAAGAAATCGATTGCGTCTTCACTGCTGCGTCCACATACCTTAGCACCGTCCATGAAGATCTTGGCGATGGCGAGTACTGCCTTCTCCATCTGCTCGTCTTCCCATCCTGAAGCCGCTGGTAATGATTACACAGCCATCAGCAACACTAGATAGCTTTCTACACGTACAGATTGACTGCATCAACACCCACATGCCGTACGCGTGAGCCGCCGCTTGCTCTGCTTGTCCGAGCCAAAAAGCCGCATCGCCAGCTTGCACACGGCCTCAAAGTCTGCATTCAATGTACCAATTCGAATGAGGTGGACACATCAACTATCACACCTCCGTCTATCTATGATGCAGCTTCTCACTCTCCACTGATAGCGTGCTGACCTGTGCCACGACCTCCAGCACGCGCTCATCTACGGCAAAGCTTCTGCTCATAATGTTTGATTCGCTTTGTATTTCAACCAATCACAAAAGCAAACTCGAGAATTCATATCAAAGACACAAATGGCAGCAAATAGCGGCAGTCGCAAGGACCCGATCTTGGACTTAGCCAAGTACATCGACCAGGAGGTGCGCGTTAAGTTTCACGGTGGTCGAGAGGTGACAGGGATGCTCAAAGGCTACGACCAGCTGGTGAACCTCGTGCTGGACGACTGTATCGAGTTCCTGCGCGACCCAAACGACGAATACCGGATCACGGACGAGACTCGCAAGGTTGGACTTGTCGTGTGCCGAGGCACGTCCGTTATGCTTGTTTCTCCAATGGACGGCACGGCTGAGATTCCCAACCCGTTCCTGCAGCAAGAGGGATAGAATGATTGGAGCAATAACATGCAGATTAATGTCCAAGCAAAACGTTCTTCTAAGTACCATGTTCGTGTTTACTTACGTGCACAAATACTGCAAGTGTATACTTAAGTGGTCTGGCTAAGCTTAACACCCATTTACTGCACAGAGTCCAGAAGACGGACCTTGTAGACGGAATTCCAAAGCTTGCCCGTGACATAAAACACGTCATCGGCGTCATCATAGGCGATACCATTCAAAACTGCACCGGTAGCAATGTCAGCACCAGCGTCGGTGATGAGTCCCGACAAGTCGAACATGGTGACGACGGTACCAGTCTTGGGGTCAATTTTCAAGATGTGCGGCTGATACCACACGTTTGCATAAATGAACCCCTTGGCGACCTCGAGCTCATTGATATGAAAAACCTGTTGCGTCCCATCGTGAATCGTGACATCAACACGTCGAATCTCCTTCATTGTCAACGGATCCCAAAACATAATGGTCGACGATCCGTCCGAGACAACAAGTTCTTGTCCGTCGTATGTGATGCCCCATCCTTCGCTCGTGACAGTGTCAAACTCAAACTTACGCTTCAATGCAAAGCCATCTACTTTCTTGTCTGCAGTCTCTTCCAGTCCAAACACGAGGCCAATCTTGCTCTTCCACGTGAGCATGACCAGCTCGTCCTTTGGACCAAGCGTCACGCCCTCTCCAAAGAGCTCTTTGGGCAAATCATACTGTCGCAGTACTTTTCCACTTTCAATGTCCACGTAGCGTAGACTTGATCTGCCATAGAGTCCCGTCGACTCAATGAAGATCTTCTCATTACCTCGCTTGACAATCATAAAGCCTTGAGTGAACGCCGCCGCGTCGTGCGGATACTTATCCAGCACTTCAATCGATGGACGCGCAGCAGTCCGACGCTTTACTTCAGCTTGTGCTTCCTCTCCGGGGCGACTGGACACTGAAATTGAAGCCGGTGTTTGTCGCTGCGTGATCATCACCAGCACACCGAGAGCCACAATGACGACCGCCACGCCAAAGCGCACGACAAGACGCGACAGCAGTCCGACCTCCTTACTCGTGGACCTCTGCACTGCACTCTCCGTCATATTCATCTGTGATGACGCATCCTTCCTCTCGCGCGGACTGATAACCTGCTTACGAGCCATCGCGTCAATCTAAACACACGATTGATTGACGTAAAATGCCCCGTTGAAGCCTGATTTCAACCAATCACGTCCGTGTTTTCGTCTCGCCTTCATTTTCGTCACGTCTTGAGCGCATCGATGGGCGTGCTGTGGAACTTTGTACTTACGAGCCTGCTGCTCACGAACGCAGTGTGTATCCTGCATGAAAAGCGGTTCCTACGTCCCCGTACGTCCTTCATCTACTGAATTCACTAATTGGTAGCTGTTATCTGACCTCTTGAATGCGTCTAGATGGCTGGCATAAGGTGGATTCTTCACAGGGCATGACAATCAAGAACCAGATTGTGGGCTTCCTCATTGCCGTGCAGTACCTACGCTGTACGTGATCGTCTCCTTGTCTCGTACATTACAACGCAGTATTCTCTACACGACGCTCTTCTAACTCGCTGCTTGTCATTGTGCTGCTCTCTTTTCCTATCACGTGCCACAGTTCCGCTCATGATCATCAACACGCTCATGATTGTTCTGGAGCTCATCATGGGCTAAAGTTACTTTGTCAATGCTACATCCGCTTCCATCATTTCGTCTCCATGTCACGTCTACTTAACACACACACACATGATCATCATACTCCTCTCTTCTCTATCCACTTCACATATGCAGCCTCCTTAGACTCTTTATCACGTAGCGAGGTGGAGCTCTTGAGCGCGTAGTTCAAAGTCCACGTTTTTGCTCAAACCTGTCAAGGATTTGTCGTTAAAACCCATTTTCCATACAAAGCGTCAGACAAAACCACGACCCGGGTTTTCATCCCTCCCCCCCATCGTCCCGCGATCCGACTTTTGCTCTTGAGTCGCAGCATCGGCCCCGTCCGTCTCCTCTCTCCTCTCCTCTTCTAGTCTCGACAATGTTTGAGAAGAATCTGCATGATCTCGTCAAAGGTATTCGCTCGGCAAAGGGCGACGTGACTGTCTACATTTCGCAGGCCTTCCAGGAGATCAAAGCGGAACTTCGAAGTACTGACCAATTCATCAAGGCACAGGCCGTGCGGAAGCTCACGTATCTGCACATGTTGGGATACGACATGTGCTGGGCAGCATTCCATGTCGTTGAAGTCATGAGCTACGAACGATTCGCCCATAAACGCATTGGCTACAACGCAGCGTGTCAAAGCTTTACGCAGTCCACGGACGTGGTCTTACTATGCACAAATCTACTCAAGAAAGAGTTTGGCAGCACGAGCGAGTACGAGATTGGGCTTGCAATCAACGTCTTGGCAAATATCGTCACGACGGACTTAGCAAGGGATCTCTTAGGTGATGTCTTGGCCATGATGGGTTCGCCAAAGCCTTACGTCCGGAAGAAAGCGACTCTGGTGCTCTACAAGATGTTTCTACGGTACCCTCAAGGCCTCCGCCTTTCGTTTGATCGACTTAAGGAACGTATGGAAGAACCCGACGTGACGGTCGTCTCGTGTGCAGTCAATGTCATTTGTGAATTGGCAAACAAAAAGCCCAAGAATTATCTCGGACTAGCGCCGCAATTCTTTCGTCTACTGACAACGTCTTCCAACAACTGGATGCTCATTAAAGTGGTCAAGTTGCTGGCAAGTTTAGTGCCAGAAGAGCCTCGTCTTGCACGGAAATTACTTGATCCACTTGCGACTGTCATTCAAAACACCCCCGCCAAGTCGCTCCTTTACGAGTGCATTAGTACCGTCACGACGGCTTTGTTGTATACGAAAAAGAGCGATGGATCACAACCACGGAACGTCGGAGCAGTGGTTCGACTCTGTAATGATCATTTGCGTCGCTACATTGAAGATCCTGATCAAAATCTGCGCTACTTGGGACTCGTAGGGCTTGGCAACTTGATGAAGTCACATCCTTATGTGGTTACTGAGCATCAAGCGCTCATTGTGGAATGTCTAGCGGTCGATGATATTACGATCCGGATGCGCGCCCTGGAACTGCTCTCGGGGATGGTCAATCCAGACAATGCAGCGCCAATTATTCGTGAACTGATGCGGCAAACTCTAAGCGCCGATGGAGCTTACCGACATGAGCTTATTACCCACATTTTACATGTTAGTTCGAGTAACAAGTACGCCAACATTCACGATTTTGATTGGTACATTCATGTGCTCGTACAGCTAGCACGTGTACCGGGGAATACGTCGGCGATGATTGATGCATCGCTTTCATCCTTGGCCCCGGCATCAGGCAGTATCTCGAGTTATAACACGGTAAAGGGGACGAGTGGCAAGGCAATGAAACACTCACATCATGGCGTGGAAGTCGCACGACAGCTTGTGGACATTGCCGTGCGTGTCAAGAGTGTACGTAGCGTTATGGTGGACAACATGATTCAATTGTTGATGGAAAAAGACGCACTTAGTGGCCCTGGAGCAAGTACACTACAAGAAGTGTACTATGCCGCAGCATGGATCACGGGTGAATATGTCATGGAATTTCTCGATGATGTGGACGACGAAGACGACGACGAGAACGACGACGACGACGACGACGACGACGAGCGAGAAACAGAAGACGAGAAGCTACAGCGACTGGAAAACCTCACGGACGAGATGCTTCAGCCGCGAACGACGACGCTGCCTGGACACGTTCAGACGGTCTTTATTCAAGCGCTTTTGAAGATCCTTACAGCGATGGCTGAACGTGCTGATGATGCGACCGTGGAGCGTATTGCTACAGTCGTGATGGAGCGACTACCAGCTTTTGTTCAGAGCGAGTACATTGAAGTCCAAGAGCGTGCTGTGAGTCTACAGCAGCTTTTACTAGCCTTAAGTATGGGACTTGGTGCTTTAAGTGCACGAGAGCGGACGGAGCGTGCGTTCGACGGCAGCGCCTCCATCGATCCAGCCAAGAGGATCGATGTGCTCAACTCGTACTTTGCTGAACGATTGGCCCCCGTTGGCGTCAAGGCACAGCGAAAGGTTCCGCTGCCTGGGGATCTGGACCTTGACGAGCCTTTGAGTCCCTCGGAGGCAAAGTTCCTTGAGGCTGGAGGGGACGTGTCGGCCTTTTCGAATGAGGACGACCTGGAAGTCTCGTTTGTTAGTCAAGTTCACGCTGGGATTGGTGGAGGATACAGCGGCATTGGCGAGGAATTTCTAGAGCGAAAGCCTGAGGCCAAGCACCGTCGTCGTCCTCCGAATTCGTCGTCTTCCGAGTCGGAATCTGAGTCGGCACATTCTGCTCAGGAGAAAGACAAGAAGGAACGAGACTATGCACGTGAGCAAGAGCGACTTCGGAAAGATCCGTTCTATCTCTCGGGTGCTTGTACTGCATCCATGGACACGAACGTCAACGCGGTAAGGACGTTGAGGACGAGTTTAATAG
Organism: Pseudoperonospora humuli; assembly: GCA_003991265.1. Classification (NCBI taxonomy): domain Eukaryota; phylum Oomycota; class Peronosporomycetes; order Peronosporales; family Peronosporaceae; genus Pseudoperonospora; species Pseudoperonospora humuli. The sequence goes on from NQFO01001295.1 coordinate 26,912, forward strand.
CGCGCGAGTTGCTAATGTCCTTGTTGTTGTTGTTTGGTTCAAGGGGTTTGCGGACATGATGGGCGCTTTGGGCTCTAGTACGAATGGAAAGAAGAAGAAGAAGAAGACAAAGGTGCGCTTTGAGTGTCAGTTGTCTGTCAAGCTACTAGCTGCTTAGACTTGAACGTGTTGTTGCTTGTTGCTTGATTTATAGAAGTCAAAGTCTCGGGATATTCTTGAGGTCGAGTTAATGCCGGATGGAGCTCGTTCGAGTGATGAAGACCGTCGACGTTCTCGAAAGAAACGCAGTGGCGGGGATGAAGATGTGAGTTTGAGGCTGGAATGGACCAAATGTGAAGCGTATTGATTTTGTATGGAATGTGCGTGCAATGTAGGAGACGGATCTAGCTGCGGTAGACTTGAGCACTCCTCTAGGTGAAGACGAAAAGGTCCCTACGGAGCAGTGGTTCCATCGTCAGACACCGTCTCTTGAGCCTGTAAACGAGGGCAAGAAGAGCAAACGAAAGAGCTCAAAGCAGCGACAATCCTCACGTGATGATGGAAAGAAGAAGAAGAAGGCGTCCAAAGTATCCAAAAAGTCTGGACGACAACAAGAGGATTCATTGCTTGGAGACTTTAGCGACAAGGAACAAGAAGCAGACGACGCTCGTTCTCACCGCAGCTCGTCGATGAAGAAAAGCAGTCGACACAAGAGCGGCAATGACGAAACAAGCAGCAAGAAGACGAAGAAGAAGAAGAAGGACAAGCACAAGGACAAGAGCTCCAAGCGTCAGGAACGACCACCACCTGCAGAACCTCTTCTGCTCATTTAGACGATCGACCACTTGACTCAGCGTTCAATGATGTGATCAAGAACTTAAGCACCGATTCACGATATTGCCATAAAGAGTTACTCTTTATGCTTTGCCTTCTTGGCCTTCTGCTTATCAGATGAAAGCTTCTTCTTCTTGCGCTTCTCTAACACAGGTGAGGCAATCACAGCCTCAGTTGTCTTCCGTGATGCTACAGGAGAAGCATTTGAGTGGTCTTTTACCACGGAAAAGCAACGGGAGAACGGTCGACCAAGCACAAAGTGCGCACGGTTGGACGCAAGCGGCAGCGCATTTACGAGCTGGTCCGTGAGCATACGGTCCTCACTCTGCAGGAAATACTTTGCCTTGTCCTTTCCCGCCGTGATCGTAGCCAACGTCTCTCCAGGGATCATCACCGTGTTGCTGTCATCGACTTTGATCGTCACATTGGCCAGCACCGACGCGTCCAACTACAATGCCGCAACATTCCACAGTCAATACAGAGAGATTCCTCGGATCATTACAGCGTTATAACGTACATTCTTAGGCAACTTAAAGAACCAGAGCTCTTGGTCGTTATTGATCACGGCCTCACGCGTCATAGCGCCGCTGCCTTGGACGCTCTCGAAGCCTGGCGGGATCTCAAACTCTCTGCATTACGTTCAAATAGCGTGAGTGGAGAAATCTTTCAGCGAAATGACGCGTCCAGCTACTTACTCGTCCGACTCATCGTCAGAGCTCGATGCTTCGTCTTCTTCGGGTGTCTGCATTGTCTGCTGCTTCTCCTGTTCGTCGCTAGAGGAAGAGACTGACGAACTCTCGTCGTCATCGCGCGACTTGCTCAAATTCAGTCGCTTTGCGGACGTCATACTTGCTTTTTGTAGCGGATTTAGGACTGGAACTGAGCTCCGAGCTTCTTGGCTTCTATGTCAATAACGATGATGAGCTATAGAGCTATAGAGCTGTCGAGAGAGAGGCCTTAAAGCAGCGCCTTCTTGCGCTAATGGTGTCAAAAATGACTGGAAGACCGATGCTGCTCAGTGTCATTGTTCTGAGGGATCGACCCGGGCTCTAATCGCAAAATTTACAATGGTGTGTGGTGAATGTCATATTCAGCTCGTTTGATGAAATTGACGCGGTCTTTATCTCGCTGTTTCCTGTAGACTTGATGACTTGTATGCGTTCTATGGTCTTTCAAGCTTTTGCCTTGATGAATCGCGATCCACGGCCAAGGAGTGAATGTGTTTGTCTTTTTACCGAGTGTTTGATTGATGGATCCGTCAAGACTGAAGAGTCAAATACGTCCATGCAAACAAGCAGAAGAACCGACCATCGAGCTGTCGATCACAGCAGCAAATACCAAGTATATACCATCAATCCAAGTCGAAGCTTTCCATAGACGTCTTCATAACTCAATTCATCGATTGCAAAGCATGACACCAAATGCTCTTGTTCGTTTTATCCATTTCCTTCGAAATTGTCTTGTGGATAGAGTAAAACTACTGCGTCAATGTCGACGTGGCTGGATGAGCGTTCCAAATTTTCGATTCTATGGCAATTCCAAGACCTACGGACCACTGGACAATCTCTACGACAACGAAGCGGCGATGAGGAGCTATGCCAACGAAATTAACCTCGATCGCATTCGAAATTTGAGCTCGAAAGATCGACAAGCACTTGCTCGTCAGCGATTGCATGCAACAAGTACGTACGTTGCCAAGTCTAATGCCAATTTAGCCTACTACATTTGAGTTAAATACCTACAATCCAAGACTATCTCTTTCTCCACGATGTCTAACGTTTTGAATACCTCCAAGAGCTCGAGTATATTGAGGGATCGTGAGCAGCAGAGCACTTCGTGCCATTCTTTCGCTTGGAACTGTACTTCTCCTTGATTGTAAGCTAGCGTCGCAGCTCTGCGCTTTCTCTTCTTGGACAACATCATGTCTGTAAGGTATCAAACACACGAACGCATCGCCATCGCGTCGATCTTGCAATTCTCGAAGACCTCAACCATAAAATATGGTCGGTCCGTCTGCAGCAGGAGCTCCGTTCAGACTGTTTCTTGGCCGATTTTTCTCGCTCTTCGTCGTTGATCGAAGCCGCAGAACGGACGCGCTGTATCTACCGCTTAATACTTGGCTTGTAAAGTGATGACTAGCGTACTTGTACTTTTCTTCCACAGATATTCAAGAAATCGCTTAGAAACATAACAAAGCATCTCCCTGCTGAACATTGTCGCGATTAATTGCAGTGGTAATTAAACTTGAATCAAACAATTTGGACCTTGACAACGAGACTAAAGATGAACGTCACGAGCTTCTTGAAAGACTTGCGGTCTATTGACGAAGCGTTTACCCATCTCGGTGAATGAAGAAATTTTGAGCGCTGTCCAGATTGCTTCAAGGGCGAAGGACAAAGTATTATCGTGCGATTGTCATGATACACCGTGTATTGTCAGATTTACAAGGTTTCCTACCATGACACAAATGGGAAAGACACGAAATCTCACGACACTCGTACTGCTCGATTCACAAGAAACGTGACATCCACAGACTGCATGCCCAACAATATGAGTGCGTGATACCCCAGAGCTCTTGTTTCTCGTTGCAGTAGCTTTCCGTCGGCTATTGTTTCAGTAATGCTCGAGCTCCAATCCCATCCTTGATCGCTCCCTCCCTCCCTCTCTCGCTCTCTCATTGATCGTCTTCATGTCGTTCTCTTCCTCTCTTCACGCCTGCAGACGCTATCCTACTTTCTGTCCTACTTTTTACTACGTACTATGTTTCTTGCTGATCTTCTACTACGGCACAAATTGTCAGCAGATGATGATTTCCACACCAAAGTCTTGTCCACGCTCTGCTATGACAAAACGTGCACCAGGGCTCTGATGCATGTTGTTTCTTCTCTTTTTCTTTCTCTCGTCTTCGTGTCAGATGGAGCATAGTTTTTGTCCGTTTTTCTGGATAAATGTGCGCGTATTCTTGTTGCCACGTCGTCGCGTTACTCATTTACTCACTCACCCACTTGTCTTGCAATAGGTAATATAGCGGTCGACGTGAGGAGCTTCTACTTCACCGACCGAGGCTGATGAAGCGTCGCGCGTGTAGTCCGCTTGGTGTGAAAGCTGTTCTTCTTCTGCAAATGAACTTGCTGCTTGGAAGGAAAGCTATTTGCCTTGGCAGCCTTGGCCATCAAACTGTAGATCTCAGCGTCCATGTCCGAGCTTGAGCGAAGCTCGCGCGTCTTTTCACTCAGCTTATAGTGCAGCTCCTGCTGACTCTCCATCAGATCCAACTCGGCCAGAATCTCGTTGATCTCATCCACCTGCTCCAGCTCCTGCATCTCTACGACCGACAGCGGGTAGAACGCAGGGTCAAACAGCTCTTCGTCTGGGATCTCCTGCCTTTGCTCCACAGGATCAGCAATCACAAAGCCTGCTTTGCCAGGAGAGTATGGCCTCTCGAGGTAGTAGTCGTCTGTGATCGCAGGGTACCACGACATGGACGGGTAGAAAGGAGGAGCAAGAGCGTCCAGTGATGACGGTACTGATGAAGACACCATTTGTATCGTGATTGATGTCTGCTACTGCTGCTGCTGCTGTTGCTGTGGGGGCTTGAGGAAATTGCAGTATGAGAGGGAGGTGAAGAGGCATCCGTCTTTTCGCGTCCTCTGAGAATTAAAAGCTCTGGGCGGAGTTTTGATCTGATTCTAAGGCTAATTCGTATGTCAAAAACTCGCGACGATTTCGTTAAAAAAGGCCCTATGCCTACCGAGCATTCTCGCCTAGCCCTCGAGAGCTGAACTTCAACACCAGCTAATAAATGCCATGTTTTTCGATCATCGAATTTAACGGCTCGCGACACTTTTTGTCGATGGCAAGATGGGGTCTGCTTCGGAAACGGAAGTATCCAAGCAAAATTTTGACCAAAACGCTTGCAATGTGAGCACATCTACTTGCAGACACCAAGGCAACGACATACACACTGAGTTGTATATCGCGTGTATATTGCGATGAAAGCGTCAAGGATCATTTGCTTGGAACATACTAAAGCGAGATACCTTGTAGTCATTCGTGCACTTGCTCCACGTTTTCGGGTGATTGGGAAAAGCCTAGCGGTTGAAGCTACACCTTGATACTAGAGCTCTGCTCATGTGACAGACCCAATTTGCGCACGATCTGAAGATGCGTCTGTCTTCCCTTGCCTTCGACTGCTTCATCCTTTTAGCGTCGTGAAGATGTCAATAAACCGTCCAAAATCGTCTTCATCAAGACATTGCTGAAGCTGGATGGTGCGCG
>NQFO01001296.1:0-23246 GCA_003991265.1 Pseudoperonospora humuli
GCACTCGCTAGAAACCCGAGATATAAAGCAGGTTAATGAATCTGAATTCACTTTATTACAGTATACTTTGCTTCACATAGTGAGTTTCAGTTTCGGTTCAAATCGCCCACAAACTCATGGAGTGCCAGCGACTGCCGTTGCTGCCGCGCATGTCAACGGTGGAAGATGCACGACTGCGTAACCTAAACAAGCGCGTGAAGCTCGAGTCGAAGCGTCTGCGGCAGCTCTGGCCTCGAATCGCCGCCTTCCTGGTGCCACGGGACATCGTAGTCTTGGGCTCCACCTGTCGTCGACTGCATCGACTGCTTGATAACGACCGTGTCTGGTGCGGAACTGTGCGGAGGGGCCAATGCACAAAAAGTGCTCAGACTTTGGAATGTTTGTGTGCTTTCCAGGCAGACACAGTACAACCAGATGCTACATCAACATATGACGAGACTGCTGCTGCCACATCTGGAGACACAGTTCGGCAATGACCTCCCTGTAAAGGAAAAACTGCGACGAGTGGTGCGGCCCGCTCATCCCATAGAGATCCTTGCGTTGAAGTATCATTGTATTAATGAGGTCTGCGCTGTGCGTGTTTGGCTGCTTATAGATTCGTGCTCGACGTGTGCACGACCCAACCAATGCACTGCAGCTGCGGTTGCGCGCGGCAGAACGGGAAGTGTTTCGTGTTGATCTTCAGCAGGTGGGAGCATCAACTGGTGTAGGTGATGCATGAATCTGACCCATTTATTGATGCCTCAGCGTAAAGTACGAAAGGTCACGTGGTTAAATGTGCCATTGGTGGTGGCATTATGCTGTCTCAGTGTATGGAGCTACATCACCGCAGCTCAAGAGAATGAGTTTGTGTCTGGCGCTCCTGCAGCCCAGCTTCGTGGCACCGATAATGGTTCCTCTAGACATGTCAAAGTGGGTGTATTGTCCCCATTTGGTATGGTACAGTTCGTGCTTGTGACGGATCTGCTACTACTGGTTGCTATGATGATTTTGAGTGTTTGTGATCTGGGGTACAAAGCAATGTACACTGTTGGAGTGCTGGCGGCGATCGAAACGGTGGTGGTGCTGGTCGAGTTCATGACATGGTCGTCGCCGCTTCATGTCACCCATGCGTTTCTGGTACTCTCGATCCTTGTTCTCAATGTAGCGTTAATCGCCAAGGAGAAGAAAGACTATACTCGCCAGCTTGCGGCATTCTTGCCGTCTTACTGAAAATCAAAAGGAAGCAATAACTTACAGACTTACTGTCAATATTCGTGTCCAAGATTCTCAAAGCAACATCCTGCCAGTCCTGTTATTCCACTCGAAATCACAGGCATTTCACTTGAACTCATCGGCCCAAACGTAGCGTTTCGTTTTGCGTCGGCTTCATCATAGAGCACGCCCAACCGTAGCAGATCACTTGCTGTAGTGCGAAACAACGTCTCTCGCAACTCTCTTTCCTCTGGTCGTTCGAGTGGTCCCTTCGGACGATTGGAAGGGTCCTGTCGTGACTGCACCCACTTGACATTCAGCTGTTTCTTCAATTTCCTCTCACTAGCTCGCGCCAGTATGCTATCACTCGCTCCATTATGCACTCCTCTATCATTTTCTTCATCTTCGCATCTCCACTTGGTCTTACTCGCCGCTTGACGAGCAGTCTGCAACAGCTCGTGGCGTCTCGCACTAGCTTCTGTAGCAGCAATGGTCCTTTCCTGTTCATCAAGCGGGGACAACACTGATATCTTCCCCATTTTCTGTGTCTGTTGCTGTAATTGCAGTGCAATAGCACGACTAGAGTGCTCTGTTTCGACTGCAAAAGGGTTATCACTCTCCTGAGCCTTTTCCTTTTCCACTTCTGTAAACGCCTTGATCCGTTCGCGGCTCAGGAAAGTCGGATCCAGTCGCTTGCCGGTAACAATTGGGTGGCACCGAAGTAACTTTTGGCTACTGCGGATGGCCATTCCACCTCCCTCTCGTTGTAGCTTCATGTTGCGAGCGCTTTCATCGCTCAGTGCCATCAGCGGGTGAGTGTGCGGAATGGGAGGAGACTGCGGCATCACGAGTTCTTTGGCGTCCATCAAGCCGACGCAGTCCCTTTGTTCTTGAGTGTATCGTAAGGAATGTGCGTCTGGGGGCGCCTGTGGTGCAGGTGGTGGAGGCATCGGCTCCAACTTTTCCTCGCTTGTCTCTTCATGCGGCCACCGCATTTTTCAAGTAAAATCGAGATCAGAAGTAATTGTCAAATAGTATATTGCAATATCAGCAAAAGTGGAGGCAGAACAGATAAGAAGACTCCTGGGAAGGGATTCTTGCTGTTTCCTGTACACAATGCAACTGCTCCATATGACGCGCGTATGGAGAAACAAGTCGAGAGCTACAGCTGAAATCTTCCTCGTGTGTCGTTGTTGCTGAAGCCTTTTCAGGAGAATTGGTAGACAGCAATGCGCCACGCCTCTGGTATCTCAGTTTGAGACCAGGTGTCAAAGGAGTGATGTCGAGACGAGCAAGTTCTTGGAGATGGCTATGGAAGAAAAGTACGAGCATGCTAGTGGCCTCGTTGCCAATCAAGTAACGAACGACGGATACGGTGCGTCAGTTTTGCTGTATTGTTCACAGACGGAAGGTGAGAAGAGCTCCGACAAGAAGTCTGTCGAGTGTGCATTGCTTCCTCCTGGATCCGTATTAGAGACTCGATCCCGGATTGTGCGCGCTGTGTACTGCTGTGAGAAAGGTCTATTGTCCACAGCAAGGACGGCGCTGCGAAAGGAGGCGGAAGAACAAGAAGGACTGACTGGTCTGGATCCGCCGACTCCCGCCTCCAAAGCGCCGCATCGAGCGCGATATCGGACAAGTGACTTCGAAGGAGTGCCGTCACATGGCTGACTTCAAGCAATTTACTGCTTAGAATGAGGGCTTGAAGAAGCGGCACCCTAAGTACAAGAAGAATCTTGCAGAGATGCCGTCGTTCAAGACCGAGAGCTACACGAAGTACCTGGAGTGATTGCAGTACTTCTGGAGCAACGTGATGCTCTTGCTACAGTTGGCGGCCGATGTGATTGCGAAACGCATTCTTCCAACAGCGAGCATAAAGACGTGCGAAGCGTACGGAGACTGGAGTAAGCGGATGGCACGCGCTTAGTTGGATGAAAGGGTGCGCGCGACGGTGAAGTGTTAATGGACAAGTGCATGACGGGCAAGTTCTGCTTGCAGTGCCACTAGATGCTTTCGTCTATCTCTACGCTCGACGAGAAGCAGCGGAAAAGAGGACGTACGAGGGTGTGGCTACGAAATGCTTCGGAGTGTACCGCTAAGTACTGGGACCGCGACGTGGATGCGGCCATCAACATGCTGGTGCCACTTAAGAGGAGCTGCGCGGGAAGGAGGCGTTTGGAAGGACGGAGAGGGTGGGAGCGTAGAGTACAACAGAAGAAAAATGTTCACCTGGGAAAAGCCTGGAGCAGTGCAGGCTGCATATTAGACAGGTAATTGTGGATAGTCATTGAAAGCAAAGCGATGAAACAAACGTTGTTGTTGAGTGCAAGACGTCGTTGACTTTCATCGGAGCGTCCGTCACGGAGATCTAGCCTATCAGTCTGCAGTCCATACGATCGCTCTGCAATGAACTTATTAGCGGTCGTAGCGACTGGCATTATTTCTGGGTGGACCGTTCGGGTTGTGTTGGCGCTGCTGGTGCATGCTCCGAAGTCCAGCCTTCAAAGCATCAAGGCTACGCGGTGCCGGAGCCGTAGGAGGTGCAGATCCGATGTGAGTCGCAGGGTACGCCTGAGCTGATTGCAAATGACCTCCAAAAGCAGACTGGATGGGGGCGCCACGACCACCACGACCACCACGACCGCCAAAGCCACCCTGGTACCCACGGCCGCCATTACCATTGTAGCTGTCGCGGTATTCAGAGCTTGGCCGGCCGTATGACTGATTTCCATTGTTTTGGTTGTGCGAGTCACCGTACTGGCCACGCTTGTTTCGCGGCTCTTGTGAGCCCCAGTTACCGTATCCGTTGGCCATATACTGGTTGTACTGTTGCGGAGGAGGAGGACCGCCGTAGCGATCCACATTCAAGTTGTTGTTGTTCGCAAAGCGCCGGTTTCCTTGCTGATGATGTCCTTGCTGACCACCGTATCCTTGTTGGTTGCCGTAGCCACGACCACCGCCACCATGACCTCTGTATCCGCCACGACCACCACCTTCACCGCCGTTGTTGCGGGACATGCGGTTCTGACGGACGTTGGTATGGTTCATTGCGTCACCCGCCAAGTCTACGATGTTAATGTTGGCCTTGCCAAAGAACGGGATAGTGATTCGTTTGTCGTTTTCGGTAATCAGGACAGGGCTGGGCGACCGAGCGGTATCCAAAATCTTTGAAAGGTGCGGCAGCGTTGGTGGCAGGCGGTACTGAAAGCTGTAGCACTGGTTGTTTGGTATGTCTACCAAATGTCTCTGGGCCTTCTCTGGGCTCGGCACAATGCCGCCGATAGCGAAATAGAGCGCATCAATGTAAATGAGCGTTCCACTGAATGACTGAGACAACTTGGGATCGGCTAATGCCTCTGTGGACTCGGTAGTCGGCGGACATTTGGTCACGGGGCACTTCGAATGAAAGAAAATTACTTCCTTGCCGAATCGTGCATTTCGTTTCTTTTCAGCTTCCGTCAACTTTTTGTTTGGCTCTTTCATGGCCTCCAGTAACCGGCCCTCATCGATGAATGGCAACAGAACTACCCACAGCCACGGCATTGCTTTGCCGTTGGGGTCGACTGGAATATCCTTGGGGTAAAAGTCAATGATGGGCGACTCAGGATCGGTCATCAACCACCGGTACGGCTTTGGAATGGCGTGGCTGCTTCCAGCAGGGAACACGCCCATCAATTGTTCAAACGGGTGAAAAGGAAGACCCTCTTCAAACTTGATCTCGAAGCGGTCAATATTGCGCAAGTCGGATGCAAACGGAGCGTAGTGGAATGGGTAGAACCATTGCCACGAAGCGCAGCCTGTGTAGTAATACCGCATCACCCAACACAGCCCTTCGATATAGGCATGAAACACTCGCTCACGTCCACCACCAACCTCAATGTCATCTGCCTTGAGCTTGTCACTGTAGTATCGAGTCTTCCAGCCAGGTTCGCCTAGACGTACAACATCTTGAACCTCCTCGCGATACTTGTTCAATTTATTCTCTACGCTCTCCTTCACACGCGCTTTTACGGCCTCTACCGCTGTCAAACCGCCATACTTTTTGTCCGCAGCGATAGTCTCCTTATCGATACGACGTTTTTTTAAGATTTCAACAGCCGAGTCCTTCGCGGCCGCAGCAGCAATCTGGTCCTTCTTCTCGTTTGACAATCGTGACTTGCGTATCCTTTCGTTCTCTGCCTGTTTGAGAGCACGGCGTTGGAAAATCACATCTTCCACTTGACCGACCTCAGCGAGGATCACATCAACGCGTGACAAATTCACATGGCCCCCATCCGTGAGATATCCTCCCATGGCTGGCAGCAACTTTGCGTAGATCAAGATCAAAAAGTCTAGCGCGCCATCACGAATATCCAACGACGGTAGATGTGGCAAGAAATCGTTTCCCACAAAGAAGCATAGGAAGACAAAGTCGTCAACTACGCGCTCAAAGTCATACTCGAAGGGAAGTACGCGTGATAGAGGCTCAAACTCGATCTGAAGATACTCACGTAGAGTAGCAATGTGTAGATACTGCAGTGGCTTCAGATCCGATGCAACCAGGTCCGAGTCATGCTCTCCAAACTCGCCACGTTTTCGCTTGCTCAACGTCGTTCCATTGGCATCCAGCACCATCTGCTCCTTCTGTCGCTCCCTCTCGTACTTTTGCTTTCCAAAAAGCACTTCTTCGCGCAAGATGGAGAACTTTACTTCGTGGGTAGCAAGTCCCAGCATGATGAGATCAGCATCAAGACCATGTAGCACATGGTGCTGGTTTGGATCGTATCCAGGCTGCGAACGTTGCACGCGGATGTAATGCATCAGCTTGTGCTCTCCTTCTCCAGGTACTCCTGCATCGGATAGAATAATTTTGATACTCTTCCAAGCCGCATTATTGTTCACTCGGTCTCGGATGTAGAAGCGGAGATACTTGGCTAGCTTGGCCATAAACTTTGTGCCAGGCGTGATGACGTTTGAGTCCCAGGCTTTCTCCTGCTTACTAGGAACCTTATGGCCCAATGCGGACATATACTCGAAAGCCTCTTTCTCAACTTCCATGCGCTGCTCAGCCTCCTGGGCTGAGCGAAAGCGACGAGCACGTTGCTGGTTCATCTTGGCTCGAGGAGCAACCCCGTCAATGGCCAAGTACAATACCCGACGTGGACGCACAGCAGCTACGAGACGATCTACGTAAGCCATAATACGTCGATACATTTCTTCCTCTGTCTTGGGCGCTTCACCATTCTCTGGATGTGCACATGGGTGGATAAGCCCATTCATATCCACATACAAATTATCCACTTCAAAGCCGTTTGGATTAGGACCTGTCGTGTCAGTAAGTTCAAAGTGCCGTTCACCTTCAAGCACCACAGCTCGACTCTCTACACAGTCCACGACGCATTTTGGATACTTTTCCTGTACCCAGCGATAGAAGGCGGGTACGCCCATACTCTCTGCTACGCTTTGTTGCCCCTGTGTGCGCGCTGAGCAAAGGGAGAGAATAAAACAAATCGATTGGTCCATGAAATAGTGTGGTACACAGGATACCAAACATATACCAGAGGTTCATGCGATAACATAGGTCTCCGACGTGGAATGTGAACAATTTAAGTGAATCAGCGTCGCAAACGATGGGGTCCGGCGGCGAAGCGCCAGTCAACGACAGTGCGCGGCACCGTCAACTGCATGTCTTGCTCACCCTTGATGACGGTGAACGCAGTTTCGGTATGTCTTTGGCGCAGAAATTTTCAGCTCTGGGTGCCAAGTACACGGTGGTTTCCAGCGTCTTTGCCAATTCTCCCGCTGACCGCGCAGGCGTTCGCAAAGGTTTCCTCGGGTCTTGATCGTGCGCGTTGAGGTCCTTGTTGATATTACCAACTAGGTTTAATGTATTAAATGCTGTTGTGGGGGTGATCTGATGGTAGGGTACGTGGTGCGATGCATTAATGAGAAGCCCATGGGCGGCCTTACAGTTGCGCAAGTGGCCAATCACTTTCGCAATGTAGGACAGGTAGGATGCGTGGCATGGAGCACCTTTGGAAGAATGTGGAAGCAATGAACGTATTGGGCGATCTGATTGATAGGCGAGAATCACATTGGAGGTTGTGGAGGCCACGCCAAGGACTTTAGACGCCACAACTGTAACTTTTGGCAGAGTGGCGACGCTAACAGCGAGTGATGGACAACGATCCAAAGCACTAGTAGCAGAAGCTTCGGTCTTATCATCTGGAAGAGCAATAGCAGCTCCAGGCTCGGCCTTGGCGGTGCCAAAAGTTGCGGCGCCAAAGCAGCCAGCGTTGAGGCTCGGTGCAAAGCCTGCTTCGAAGTCGCTGGATGTACAGGCTCAAGTTATAACGATCACTTCAGATCCTACAAGTATGACAGGTATTGCGATTGAACGTGACCAGGCAGGAGCAGCAATGCCAAGTGCTGATGCGAAAGCAGCGAGTGATGCAAATCATCCTAGTCTGATAAACAAAGCAATGGCCTACTTAGAAGCCATACCAAAACTAGTGCAAGGTGGAACGATAGCGCAGAAAGAAGCTGTCGCTACGACCACAATTGACCCCGTGACTAGCAGTAGAAAGCCATGTAGTTCTGCTGAAGTGATCAAGGACTCCGGCAATGTTGCAAGAGCTCAAGTGAGCGAAGGTTGGTTGATCATTGCTTCTGTTGACTGAATGCCGGCTGAGGTTCTGTGCTGTTGTTATGATTCTGCGCGTAGAACATGAGAAACCAGTCACAGCTGCGCAATCGAAGTGCTTATCGGCTTCTGCTGTATCTGCAATTTCACTTGAGGCTGCAGTCAAGGCAACAGCTCCCATCTCAGAGGTATCTCCTTCTATTGCAGCAAAGGTCAAAACAGCCTCAGCATCTGCAGTCGAAGCTTCACGTGCAGCTGTGAAAACACCCACCGGGAATGCCTTATCACAGCCCATGTGTCGTCCATCCTCAACAGCCGTCACGGCCGCAAATTCATCTCCAGCCTCCCGAACATCGACAACAAGTGCCAAACCTCAAGCATCCACACCGTCATTGGTACGTGTAGTAAACTCTACAAAACGACAAGTCGAGGATTCGGTTCCTCCGTCTGCAACAACTGCTCTAGTGCTCAAAACAAGGCCATCCGGAAGCGTGGCACAAGCATCAACAGTACATTGTCCAAAGCCAACGGTGGTAACAGCTAGACCTCTGAATGAAATTGCGATAAGGCCTGAAGCATCGGCAGCAAAGAGCGCAAGCTCAACACCCGTGCAAAATACTACCCAAACAATTGCTGTTGCATCGACGCCTCCACCTGTAGCGATACCAATACTGACTCCTACGAAGACGGGTAAGAAGCGTGGACGACAACGAATGACTAAAACGACGACTGGATTCAACAGAACTACATCGAACAAAGGAAAAAAGAGCAAGTCAAAGAAGGCTACAAAGCAAGACCACGAAAGCGATTGGGTGGACAGCACCGTGGACGATGGTGCGTGTATGATTCGTGCTTATGCGCGGTAAAACTGCGGTGAGTAATTGTGTTGATGTGATCCTACAGAGGACAGGATGGATTATGATACGTTTTCTTCGGACTCGGACCTGGAAGAATCACCGTCGAAGAAAGCTAATCATCGTGTAGGTAAAGGTCGACGCCGCGGAGTTACGGACCGTACTCGACACAGCCTTACCATCGATCGGTTGATTGACATGGGCTTTACAAAAGAGGATGCGGAAGCTAGCGTGAAGGAATTTGGCGACGATCCGGACGCGTGCATGGTTTGGATCATTTCAAAGATCGAGGAGCGGCAATTCAACGAGGACCTCAATCGGGCGTCCATTGAATCCGAACAGTCGAAACATGACGAAGAAGAGCGGGTGAGGAAGCTGGAGAAGGAAAAGCTGGTTCATGCCGAGAAGTTTATGGTTGTCTTTCCGACTGTGAGTATTGTATGCAACATGTTAATGTTGCTAGGAGATTGACCGTATTCTTTTTTGTGGTATTCACAGTCTTACATGGTGTGTCCTGATTCAACGGCATTGCGCTTTAAGAAATTGTTACAGTCTACAATCGACCAAGTGTCTGGGAGCTCATACCTTCGTGAAGTTCTTTTTGAACTAATGAAGCTCGAAGGCAAGTCCATTCAGTGGTACAAGGGAGCCTCAAGGTCTTACATGCTGGAGCTAGCCGGGCGTCTCGACGCTGCATTGGAAACTCATGATGTCATGACGTGCTGCGCGCACGCTTCTGCAAGTGATGTGAGCTCTCCAAATGGATGCAAATTCGTGCGTCAAGTATTCGACGAGGTGAAGACGTTAGCGAAGGCTTTGTTTGAGATGCCGACAAACCAGGGAGGTGTACCCCAAGCATTTCTCGAGTGTGACGAGACGACAAAGTTTAATCTCGAAGACGACGGCTTCGAAGTAATTGAGTCAATTAACTGAACGAAAATGGTGAGGTAAGTGGGAAAGTTGTGGTTGGATGGTCGTGTTTAGTGTCAAAGAGCCCCATGTTTTGAAATACTTGAAGCTCGACTAGTCCGTCACTTACCGACATCTTTGCCCTGACATGTTCGCTCATTCCGTCACATAGATGCCTTCGCCAGCAAACCAAAGCGTATTTTCATCACGCACGGAGGTTCCACTAACTTCTTGCTGGCCGTTAATCGGGCAATGCGGACAGTTGCGGTCATTGAAGCGTGCCGTAAAGCTCGTGTACAGTAGGTGACTCGTTGTTCGGTGGCGAAAGCGCACGATCTCCCCACGTTTCCAGAGCCCGTCGTCTTCACACTGACCCTCAGCCGTGCACTGTTGATTCTCCTGACATTCGACGACCCACGAGTCGAATTTGTCACCTTCTCCAGCCACTCCAAAGGCACTGACCTCCAAATGTTGCGACGATAACGGTGCCTGAAACATGTGCGAGTGCAAGTTTCGTCGTGTTTGCATGTGTTCCAGCCGGATAGTAGCGCCACACTGGATGGGCTTTCCGACCTCACACACTGGCGCTGAGTCTCCCTCCTTCACGAGCCAGTAGCTATTGACATCATTTCGTGCCATGTGTGCCGTGACTGACTGCTGGTGACTGCCGCTGCCATACGCGACTTCATGCGAGTGCAGACGGTAGCGACTTGGCTCATGCACTAACTTAATGGAGCTGCCACACGTCACGTACTCGAAGCCTTGCGGGTCTGCAGTCAGTAGTGCCACAACCACAAAAGAGCATAGACGTCAGTCAGCCACAGAATTCAATTCGCCAACGAATCGTCAGCACTTTGTCTTACAGCTGAGGTCAGCGGACGAATCTTGTGCACACGCTTCTTCGCATGTAAACTCGTGGTGGTCGCACTCCACTTCGCGCACGCGGCGGCGACTTTCACACTCACAAAAGCCCGAGAGACCCGACGCGATGCTCTTGGAACAATCGGCGTCGTTCTTGAGCTCGCGCTGGCCGTGTGGGTCACAATTGGAAGTTGCGCGCCATTTGACGCAGTGAGTGTCGGATTTGGCCATGCATGAGGGCAAAATACTCAGCAGCGTGGACAGCAGCAGCACCAAATTTACAGTCCGCATGGGCGAAGATAATGACGTCAATTTTCTAATGCTTGCGTGGAAGCGTATCCGGCAAGATGAAAGTGTTGTGGTTACTTAATGTGTCTACTTTAGCATTGGGACTTTAACACCACTTATATTCCTACTTTAACCTGCAGCACTCAAACCCAGCTTCTCGTTTCATACAAATGCTTGCATGTGGAGAAACTGCTACAAGATACTTACTATTTGCTAGCTGCTATTTTTGCGCCGTAATTTACGGTAAGTTAATAATGCAGCTAAGCTTCAAGCAACATTCTTTTGTCTGTGCAACTTCACACATGAATTTCACTTGGAGTACCGTTTCTTACGTGAATATGGTGCAGTGGATGACGGTGGCGCAGAAGTACGAGCTCATTCAAAAGCATCGACAGGACCCCTCCTTGTCCACGCGCAAGCTGGCGTTATGGGCGCATGAAGCTTTCAATCTTCCCACAGGTCCTACAGCTGCTACTGTCTCTCGAGTGTTGAAATCAGCGGAGGAAATCGAGGACAAGCAACGTCATGGAATCACGCGCAAGGGCCATGGCGTCTGCTGTCCTGAGCTGGACGTTGCACTCAAAAATTACGTAGATACTTGTGTCCAAAGCCAGATCCAACTCACACGAAGGCTACTGGTGGACAAAGCGCGTGAGATTCTAGCCCAAATCCCGGATGCTCCGACGCTGAACCTGTCGGACGGATGGCTCACTAGCTTCATGAGACGCCATGGCATGGGACTGCGGCCACGGTCTCTTCAAACAGATGGAGAAGGAGGTGACGCTGAGATTGAGATCGACGAGATGGCGTCTACGAGGGCCCTTGTCACAACTTTGTCCCGTCCGGCTGGACGCAGAACTGGGACGAATGCCCAACGTCGTGCTCGGCCGACGCAATTGGGTCTTGTATCGACTCCAACGCAAGCGGTTCAGACGCCACTTCCAGTGTATACAGGACCCAAGAGAACAGTAATGATTACTGGAGCTGATAACAGCACGGGACTTGCATTCGTGAGTCATTATATGAGAGAAGGATGGGATGTCATCGCTGCTTGTTCGAAAGAAGAGACGCATTGGAAGCTGCAAGAGTTATCGCCATGGAAACTCGTGGTTGTGGATCCAGGGAATCTAGAATCTGTCGAGAGTGCCGCTGAGACGCTGAAGGATGTACCGATTGATCTATTGATTAACAATGCGCGGCTCTTTACCAAGGGATACATGCATTCGACAACTTCGGAAGACTGTATACGACAGTTTGAAGTGAACGCCTTGGGTCCTTTTGTTCTGGCACGTGCACTTCTACAAAACATGCGCCTTGCAGTGCGTGATCGTGGCATGGCGTTTGTGGCAAACGTCTCGTCGCGTGTCGGCAGTATCTCAGAGAACGCAGGTGGAGGCTCGTATGGGTTTCGTGCATCTATAAGTGCGCTTCATATGTTCACTAAGACATTAGTTGCAGATTTGCTGCCGCACAAGATTGGGTGTTTATTGCTGCACTCGGGCGTTGATGACAAGCCGGAAGGACTTCATCCAGCAGCTTCTGTTCGGCCAGAAGAGAGTGTAGCTGGCATGGCACAAGTCATTGCACGAACGAGGCTGGGCGAACCGCTTCAACTGCGTCACTTTGGAAATGGTGATGCTATTCCTTGGTAGAATCGATGGCAAAGTGAAAGCGTCTATATTATTATTTGGTATCGTCATGCACGACTTCTCACGATAATCGTGAGCCTTTTACCGCTTCTTAATGATAGCTTTGCTTCTCGTGGGAGCTCCATGACTTTTGCCCTTGACGTTGCCCTTCCCACGCTTCGTCTTGACGCCAGAAGTGACTTTGACACCACGTGAACGAGCTTTACGTTTCTCCTCCTTGCGAATCTTGCCTTCACTCATTAGCTCGTCCTTTGCAAACTTATTCACGTTACTGCGGTTAGCCATGGCAGCACCACCCCGCGGCTTCCTACCATTGCGGTAGTCCAACTTGCGGCTTCCAGCACCATCATCGTCATCTACTTCGACACCACCACCAGCAACGCGCTTGTGATGCTTCTGCTGCCACCTGCGGTACACCTCGCCCACTTGTTGTTTCTTGCGCACATTGACGCCGCTCTCGTTGCGGCGCTTAAGTGTACCCTGACTAGTGAGCTCACCAGCAGTGGTCTTGACAAATTTCTTCTTACGTACATCCCAGTGCAAAATGCGCCGTTTCTTGTTCATCTCAATAGCTTCATCGGGATTCACATCCAAGATGGCTTCCTCCAGACGCGCCTCAGCAAAGGCATTTACCTTGCCACCGTCGGCATTCTTAGCCAGGAAACCTTCAGTAGTATAGTCGCCGTCTTTCATGTACCCAATGTAATTTTCGTCATCCTTGAACGAAGTACCGTCACCTTCTTCCTGGTCCTTCCCATTTGCAGCGCTGTTTCCTTCTCCTTTCTTTGCGGCAGCCATCTCCTTCATCACATCTTCTTCCTTCTCACCGGCAGCTACACGCTTCTTGAGTTGTTTGCGCTCGTGTTTGGACAAAAAGTTTACTTTCTTCTTTGTGGTCCGAGCTGACTCCTCATCAATGACGTCCTCACCGTCGACGTTCTTCTTCTCGCCTGTCAAAGCTTCGTCCGTAGCCTCCTTCCTCTTGGCTGTCAAAGCTTCACCACCTGCACCGACAACTTCTTCCTTGTCGGCCATTGCATTGATGGCAGCTGCCTCTTTCTTTGCCTTGACCTTATCTTCCGCCTTCGTTGTCTCTGTAGCAATTATTTTGCCATGCAACTTTCGCTTCTTAACCATCATTTGCACGCCAGGTGACGAACGCTTAGCCGACGAATGCGCACCTACTGCTATCTCAAAAATTGTCTGTGGCGGCCGGAAGGAGAGCAAGGAGTCAATGTACGCAGCCTTATCAGCTTTGCTCTTGTCGAGCATATACTCATGCTGGAAAAGAGGATGGATCTTCTTCAATGCAAGCTCCTTCCCACGACGAATGGACAGTTTCGATGGGTCAGCGCGAGTACGTGCGTACGCCTTGTAAGCATTTTCGCAGACCTTTATGAGTGGCGACACCTGCGGGTGGCTTCGCATCGTCTCCTGGATCGCTTCGTTTTCCTGGTCAATCAGCTCGTTTGGGAACGCGCCGTAGTGCACGTCTGCAACCGTCATTGAATCCAGCGAGTACGGCTTTGTACCAGCACTCTCCTCCGGTGACGATTCCTCAAGTCGACGTCCAATGTACAGGTGCAAGTCTACCATAAAGGGCGTTTCGTCCGGATCAACGAAGCTGAAAGCGGTACCGCTGCGACCAGCACGCGCAGCACGACCGACGCGATGTACAAACAGCTTGGCTGTGGGTGGAAACGAATAGTTTAGCACGTTGTTCAGCAGCGGAATATCAATTCCACGAGCTGCCACATCCGTCACAATCAGCAAGTTTGTCTTTTTGGCGCGGAATTTGCCCAGATTGATCTTCCGCGAGGCTTGGTCCATGTCACCGTACGCACACGACGCTTCAATGTGGTTTGCTGCCAACAAGGCATGCAAAAACTCGACATGATGGCGAGTAGCCGCAAACACAATTGTCTGGTCATCCTTGGGCAAAAACTCTCGGACCATGTACAAGAACAGCGCTGGTTTGTCCAATGACCGCACGGTAAAGAACGCCATCTTCAGATTGTCCGAGATCTTGTTCTCTACGTCCAGCCGAATCAGCTCCGGTTCACTCAAACCAGCACGTGCAAATTGTACCAAAGCCTTCGGCAACGTTGCCGAGAACAGCAGCGTCTGTCGACTAGTCGGCATGTTCTTCAGGATCTCTTGCAATTGCTCGGCAAATCCCATTTCAAAGATACGATCAGCTTCATCAAAGACCACATACTCGACAGCTTTCAAGTTAAAGTCTGGAATTTCCTGCAAAAGATGCATCAGTCGACCAGGAGTCGCCACGAGCACATCAGGGTTGGCCGCAATGGCCTCAAACTGCTGATCCATGCCCTCACCACCGACAATCAGTGCCAATTTCAATGACGTAAACTTCGCCAATTGCTTGGTGAAGCGCAGCGTCTGCACTGCCAGTTCACGTGTGGGTGACAGGACTACAGCACGGACACCGATCTTGGTCGAGTGTTCCTTGAGTTTCTCCACCATGGGGATCAAAAACGCAGCCGTCTTGCCAGATCCCGTACGTGCCATTGCCACACAGTCTTTGCCGGACAGCACAATGGGTAGCGACTTGCGCTGGATGGGTGTGGGGACTTTATAGCCCATCGCCATGACGCCACGGAACACGAGCGGACTTAGACCGAGATGCTGAAAGCCGCCGACGCCTGCACCTTTACCATTGCTTTTGCCATGAGTCGTGCCAGCATCGGCGCCACCAGCGGCGCCTTTCTTCTTGCCTTTCTTGAGTAGATCATCGCTCGCCATCGCTGCTGTAGTTACTGATGAGCGTCAAGAACTGAGCTCTTGACAAAGCATTGGACCAGCATCGTCATCATTTCATTGGCTGAAACAATCGACTTTCGTCCACCTGATTGGTCTTTACGAAAACCTTCACTGACTTCTTCTCAATGTCGCTCGGAAACGGTGCAGAGGCGGCGGCCCAGGACGAAGGTGACTGGGCTGCTAGAGGCTATGACAATGCCGTACTGACTGTACTCGATGGACAGGAGAATGTTTCTCCTCCTGCGTCTTCGAATGGTCAAGTAAACGCGTCTGTGGACAATCAGGACGAAGATATTCGAGCCGTAGACCTTGCGGTCCTGGGCGACGCCTGCCCGATTTGTCTACAGACGCTCGAGGACGCCGTAATGATCACAATATGCTACCATGTCTATTGTTTCGAGTGTTTAAGTACGTGGGTGCACAGCTTGGCGTTGCACGGTGTAGAGTCGTCCACTTGTCCGCTGTGCAAAGCCCAGTTTCAGGAAGTGTACGCGAACGTGCGGAGTGAGTCGGACTTTGAGATATTTCGCTTCCAAGGAAGGTCGATACAGAACCAAGAGACTAGAAACAGGCAGAGAGACCATTGTGACAGTAATCGCCAGCGATTACGACGTCGATCGCTTGTCTATCGACGCCATATGCGCCTTGTTCGAGTGGCGGGAAAGAAAATTGAAGACTTGGACGCGTTTCCAAAGATGCACAAGGTCAAGGGTGAGTACGAAGCGTGGCTCGAGCGAGAACTAACGGCGTGCATTGGTCGAGATGTTGATCTCACGGTACTGCTGGCTATCATTCGCTGCTGTCTCAACAAGATCGCGCAGTGTGGCGTCAAGAAATGCTACGATGAGCTACGACAAGCGCTCATGCCATTTTTATACGAGGATGCCAAGCACTTTGTCCGAGAGCTGGCGTTCTTTTTGGGCTCGAGGCTCAACGTTGAGGCGTACGATGCGGCAGTTGAGTACCGCTGTGAAAACACTGCCGAATGTACAAACGCGCTGTGCTGCGGCAGGTGAGTTTAGATGGGTACTAAGTTGTTTTGTTCTATAAACTAGTGCAGCCGGGAATACAGGAAGAATCGACCGGCCAAATCAAACTTGCTACTGCTGCCAGTGTTACTTCGTGTAATTCTATGCCTTGCCCAAGACTAGAGCAAGAAGAGCCATGCGTACATACATGCCGTTCTCCATCTGGCGGAAGTAAGTAGCACGCGGATCATTGTCAACCTCTTCAGCTATTTCACCAACACGCGGTAGCGGGTGCATGATGATCATCTCAGCCTTTGCATCTTTGATGGTGTCCAGCGTGATGCGAAAGCTGTCCTTCACTGCGTTGTACTCGGCCTCAGACTCGAAGCGTTCCTAGTTGCCACAAAGTAACTCGACCATTAGGCGCTTGCCATAACTACATAGAGATTGCATTCACTACTCACCTTTTGCACACGGGTGACATAGAGTACGTCTGTTTGATTAATGACCGAGTCCAGGTCAGTCGTCTCGTTCTGCTGAATTCCTTGCGCAGCCAGCTCGTCGTATACATAGCGTGGCATCTGTAGGCTCTCCGGTGACACATAGTTGAACGTCGTGCCGTACATCGCCAGCAGCTTGGACAAAGAGTGCACGGTGCGGCCGTACTTAAGATCGCCGACCATGGTGACGACCTTGCCCGCAAGACTCTCAAGATCACCAAATTCACTATAGATCGTGTAAAGATCCAGCATTGCCTGCGTCGGGTGCTCGCCCACGCCATCTCCAGCATTTAGCACAGGCTTCTTGGTGGCTGCAGCAGCCACGAGAGCGCTGCCTTTGATAGGATGACGAAGCACGAGCACGTCGGCATAGCATTCAAGACATCGAATAGTATCCTGAAGTGTCTCTCCTTTCTGACTGCTTGACGACGTCTCATTGACACACACCACGAGGCCACCGAGACGCTTCATTGCCGCTTGGAACGAGCTGCTCGTGCGTGTCGATGGCTCCATAAACACGTTGGCCAATAGCTGCCGACGACATCACCACAGTAATGTCAAGGCCTGCTACATTTTAGCACACTAAGGTGCGTGCGTACCTTGCCCTTGAGCAAGTCGTTGGCGCCTTGCGTCTTGACCATTTGCTTCATCTCATCGGCCACACTCAGTACGCGTCTGCCATAGTGAAGCGACGTCAGAATCAGCGACAACCGCAGCCAATGATCCTCGGCCTTTACTTACTGAGCGCTCTCCTTGCCAAACTGTGCGATCGACAGAATGTTCTCCCCCTGCCAGGAGCCCACGGCAGTCTTGCCGTCTAACTTGCGTGCCATGTCGTTTCGCCACTGATGCGAGCTCGACTCTTATTTTCAGCCAGTCACGAGGAGCAATACGAACCTATTGCAGACGTTTTGACCACTCTTTCTTCATCAAAAGCTCGACTTACCGTATCGATCGTTTCATGTACGACATAATGCAATCAACGGGGTCTGCGCACTTATTGTTCATTACGACCCTTTTCAATACATTATGAGTGATAATGAGCCCAAGAAAGCGAAACAAGGATCTGGTAAGCGGCTGAATGACCGACAGCGCGTGGACATCATTCAAATGGCGGAAAACAGCCGCATCTCCAAGCGTCAACTAGCCGATAAGTTTGGCGTAAGTGAAGCGGCTATCCGCAAACTGCTGCTCAAGAAAGACGACTTTCTCAGACGCTACTACGACACGCCCGAGGACATTCGGGACCAAAGACTGCGTGGTAAGAGCACTCGTAGTGCGAATTACAGCTCTGACAGCTGTGGAATCGTCAGTGGATCCATGCCGCACTCTACTGCGACAACACCGACGAGTCGCTCGACGACTGGAAGTGTGCCTTCACATAGTAAGAATGTGTACCCACACGATGACCCATGGAAGCAAGGACTGCATACGATGCTGATTCGAGTCACACCATTTCTTCGAGACTTTTTACAAAATCGAGGACAGTTGCACATGTCGGCAAATGTACTTGATATGACGATGGCGACGTCAGTTGCTGCTGCTACTGGACAAGCTGTGGTGAAAGGGTCGATGACTACAGAGGAAGCAGCAGCTGTTGCAACTGAAGATGAAGTCACAGATACCGAGGATATGGACTGGGTAGGCTTCTCTCGCATGCTACGAGACATACGACGTGCGCTTCATCGATACCCCGAGACGGCGTACCAGGAAGTACGTACACAAGCGTTTATTAAGCGGTTCTGCGAGCAGTCTTTGCGTATTCCGGGCAAAAACATTCGAGAGATAGCATCTACAGGACTTGTGGTTGACGTCTGCCATGACAATGCTACCATTATGAAACTAGACGAACGCAAGCTGCCGGTGATTGCGTTTCGTGCAGACATGGACGCTCTACCAATTGAAGAGTTGAACGACCACTTGCCATACTGTTCGACTCAAAAAAAGGGACACAAAGAGCTTCGTAAACGCAAAAAGCGAAAGAGCTCCACGCCGCAGCCTTCTTCGCCAAAGGAAGCAGAAGAGGGAGATGAAGTAGCTCACCAAACTCCGTCCAACAGCAACGGTGTCATGACTACATCAACCAAGACTTGTGATGTGAATCACGAAGGTAGCGTAGACACTTCAATAGCTAATCGGCTGCCCGCACCATCGACAATTACAACGGCGACAGTCGGAGCTCCTCCTACGCCTAGTGGTGGTGGAGATGACGAGGATGAATTCATCTCTACGGCTGCTGCGCACATGTGTGGCCACGATGGACACATGGCAGTAGTGCTGGGACTTTGTGCTATGGTGGTGCGCAGTGCACACTTGCTTCCGCAAGACACCTTTGTACGCTTTTTGTTTCAGCCTGCCGAGGAAGGGCCTGGTGGAGCTATGAAGATGATTGAGGATGGTGCACTGACGGACGTCGACGAAGTTTACGGGCTTCACAACGCGCCTTTTCCGCTTTACAGCATTCATGTCCGTCCTGGAGCTGTCATGGCCCACGAAGTAGAATTTTCGATCGACATTCACGGCATTGGGGGTCACGGATCTGCGCCACAACAATGTGTGGATCCGATTCTTGTGGGCTCCGCTGTAGTACAGGCCCTTCAGTCTGTTGTAAGCCGGTCACTGTCTCCTATGGAGACTGCTGTCGTATCCGTGACTCAGTTTCATGGTGGCGATACCAACAACGTGATTCCATCCCGGGCATTTCTTGCTGGAACCATTCGCGACTTTGATCTTCAACTTGCCGAGAAAATCAAGGACCGCGTTGCGACGCTGGTCCATTCAACGTGCGCAGCTTACGGTGCCACAGCTAGCGTGCACTTTTTGGATGGCTATGCTCCTGTAATTAATCCGCAAGCTGAAACGCGCCTCGTGCAGCAGATAGCCATGGACATGGGACTTTACGTGAGCGAGGAAGGCCTGCCGCTCATGGCCGCAGAAGACTTTTCTTACTTTCTGCAGGAGCGCAAGGGTTGCTATTTCTTCCTCGGCACAAAAGATGATGGCGACTCGGACAAAATGCGCGCGTTGCACTCAAATCATTACGACTTCAATGACAAGGCCATTCCCCTTGGTATTCGAATGTTCATGGGCATTCTGCAGTCTCGTTTCAAGTGCGAGCTGTACACTATTAAGGAGATGCAGGCCTTTCAAGTTGCTATGGAGCGCATTATGATCAATGTCACCGTTGTATAACGAGCAGTCATGCGCTGCTCGAGTATCCGTGACAGAGCTGAATAAAGATCATCTCGTGTCGACGATTACTTCTCTTCCTGCGTCTTTGTCCGACAGAGTTATGCCCTCATGAAAGCCTCGATGCAGGCACGACTCAATACCTTCCTCATGAGATGTTGACGGCCACGTTTACGTCACGGTCCCAGTACCTTGTGGCGTATTCCACGCGTAGCTTTCTTTCTCGCAAAGCTGCACTTGAGCGCCACAACCTGCGCATTCTCTTCTTCGACAGCATTGTACCCTCAACACACCAAACAGACGAATGCAGTGCCATGAACTCGTCCATGGAGATCATCGTCGCTAATGTTACTTCAGCTTTGATGCCGTCGAGTTTGCTTCATCTCGCGTATCGTCTTGCTTCCATTATTGCCTTCCACAATGCTTCTCTCTGGAGGATAAACATAATATATCGCTATTGGCTGACAATTAATTGCAAAATCGGTTACGATTATGGTAGGACATGATTGGTTGAAACTATTCTACACTTATGGACGCCATCCCATATATTGTCATCATGGCAGGAGCAAAGCTAAGTGGACGACAGATCATGCAGTTGTTCTATACGGAGGTGGCTCAAGCTCTACCGGTCGATGGGATAAAAGATGATTCAAGTCAGCCTACAGTCTTTCGATGTAAGTGCGGCAAGACGCGCGCTCAGAAACTCAAGCACGGATACACCAACTTGGTGCAACATGTGCTGGTAAAGCATTCGGATTGGGTGGCAGCCGCCACACGAGAATCACATCCAAGTCCCGTTCCAGCAATGGCCAACAGCGTCAAGTCTTCGACACCAAAGAATAATTGGACGACTAAAGCTCCGACAGAAAAAAACACCATTACAGTTGCTAATGAGAGCGAAACCATTTTGGATAGGGTGAGTGATCCAGAAGAAAGACCAAAGACACAATCGATAGAGACCGTAGAGCAGTCAATTCCATCGTCGGCAGTGCAAAAGCGTCTGGACTATCTGTCGTGGGACGACTATTTCATGAGCGTTGCGTTCCTTAGTGCAATGCGCTCAAAAGGTGGGTCCCAATTTGAGACTTCGAGGATCAAATGGGTTTGATAATGGACTTGTTTGTGATGATAGATCCATCGACTCAAGTTGGAGCGTGGTAAGAGAGTGCTTGTTGTGGAAAGTGTTGATTTATTCGACTCAACTTGCTAAGTATCGATCTATCTATCTACATTGTGATAGTATTGTAAACCCCGAACGAAAGATCGTTGGAATTGGATACAACGGGTTTCCAAATGGCTGTGGAGACGATGAGTTACCATGGGCGCGTGAGAGCAAGACAAACTCGCCGCTTGGTACGAAATACCCGGTAAGGAGAACTTGCCACTGTTCTTATTGGATGGAAAGCTCATTCTAGGTCCTTCAATGTTCAGTATGTTTGCCATGCAGAAATGAACGCTATATTGAACAAGAATTCTACAGACGTAAAAGGATGCACGGTACGAGTGTTGGTGCATTTGATCCACGTCGGTCTTAACATGTGCTGACCATTTCGTGCAGATTTACGTGGCGCTTTTTCCGTGCAATGAATGTGCCAAACTCATCATTCAGGTATTGTGGATTCTATTGCGAGCTATTTGACGCTTATTAATATTGCGACGTTCGTCCAGAGTGGCATTTCACGTGTCGTGTATTGCTCCGACAAGTACAAGCGAGAGTAAGTAGAAGTGACAACGAGTTCTGGTATCAGTTCTGACCTTGTGTTGTTGACTCACTTTCTAGCTGGAAGTTTGTGGCGTCGCGCCGACTCTTGGACATGGCCGGGGTAGAGTATCTGCAGCACCAACTTCAGCGTTCCAAGGTCGTCATCGACTTCACTTTGATCTAATGAAAGAGACGCTTGCTTCACTATTCAGACTGCCATCAAGCGACATGGAGACATCAAATAGCAATTCTGCCTTATCAATGACATATCGAATCTGCCTTTCACATGAAGAAATCGAGCTTTGCTGCAAGCGCAGGAGATCGTGGAGTAGCCACTTTCTTTCTTTCAATAACATAACTCATTAAAACAACGTTGACCTCTTGCTCGTCAATCCCAAAGCGACTCAGCTAGCCTGCCAGACATCACCACGTGGCAATAGCAGGTAGGATACCATCGTTGGCGATGTCGCATCGACGTCCAGGAGGGTCGTGTAATTGTATTGAGCTTGATGTACGCTCTCGTGAACGTCGTGGACTGGATACCGGAAATAGCGAGAGCGCCCGGACTCTTTTCTCGTTAGGCATGTCCGCCATCCTCTTCTCGGCCGCGCTCTAGAACTTCCACAGGAGTCGAACGTAGGATTCTAGACCATCCAATTGAATGCGCTCTCACAAAGGAACCCACTATGTGCTCCAGTCGGTACCAGTCGGTCACATCGGCAACGCTTCCGTCATGTCCGTCTCATCGGTGCTCTTGCACGCGCGCATGTTCACATTCCCAAGAGTTTCTTCCTCCTTCTTTTACTTCTTGGTGTGATTGCTACCAAGCCCGTCAAACGTGATCTGTACGTAGACTCGGAAGCGTTTCACGAATCATCACGCTAGCGTTGACCACCATCTGCTCACGAAGCTTTTGTTTGAGGGTAAAGTATCCAATGAGGATGGAGACTTTCTCAAGTTTATGTTGCACTCTCTGTGATGAGTACACACGAATGCTCTCCGAGATTCTTCGCTGCAATGAGGCGCGTCTGAGGAGTTGACGCCACGCCCGCACAACTCAAAGCAGGTCTTGTCTGCGTAGTCCGGTATAGAGACAATGTTTTGAAATACTTCATGGCTGCATCGTATACAAAATCACATCGTGGTGATCCACGAATGAAGGCACTGCTGCGTGGCAAACCCAATGGGGACTGATGGCTGACACATGAGTATCCACTCTTCCATTTGCACCGCCAGATGCGCATCAGCTACTTTTTGTGTGCGGTGCCGAGCAAGACCATCACTACGCATCACTACACTTCCAAAAAAGCATCAAAGTATCAGCTGCGAAGTGTACAAAGGCGCTGCACAAGCAGCGATGACTCACCGACAACCTTCTCAAGCTGTCCAAGACCAAAGTACCAGGATTGTTGTCGCGTGCTCGTCTGAGCTCGCAGGAACTATTCTGAGTGTCATCATGGAGTGACAACAGGCTTTGCTGAATGCTTACGTTGATACACTGTATGGTTTCTACGCGCGTATGAAGAAGCAAGTTGAGGGCTTCGACTTGCTTCTTCCTGGCGTATCGCTGTCGGTGAAGTCGTTCCAGAACAATTGGTGAATTGTAATGTGTCGCGCCTTTGATATCTCTCAGTTTGAGACCAGGTGTCTAGTACCAGTACGCTAGTCGCCTCTTTGCCCATCAAGCAACGAGCGACGGATACAGTGCGTCAGTTTTGCTGTATTG